>CM039470.1:19537303-19622049 GCA_022433065.1 Begonia loranthoides | reverse complement strand
CCCCATTTCTTAACAAAACCATAAAAGAGCTTAACATACCTTGAATTTTGAAAGAAGAAGATAAGGGAGTTCTAAAGAGAGTCTTGAGAGAATTTTTCTTTTCATTGAAGATTACTCTTCACAAACCCATATATCATCAAGGATTTCTCCCCTCTCTATCACCAAGCTGGAGGTTTTGCCCTACTAGACGTGCCCTGAGGTTGCCACCACCAATTTCTTCCAATTAGAATATAACATGAAATTTCATGTGACCTTTTGTATACCGGTTGACCACTTCTCTTCAGTCGACCAATTGCAAAAGAGCCCAGACTAAACTCTGTGTTTTCTCTATAAAACTGGTCGATCTCCTTTCTTCAGATGATTGACTGCAAAAAAGCCTGAGAGCTACCTGTTGCTGAAACAGGTCGTCCATCGATTGACCGCAACTCTCAAGTTTTACAATTTGTTTCAAAACTGGTCGCCCACTTTTCTTCAGCTGATAGACTACAACTCTCAAATTGTACAATATGTTTTAAAAATTGGTTGACCACTATATTTTTGGTAAAACGGTTATCGATCAGAGAGTTCCTAAAATTCCATCCTGTGTATAACTAGTCATACAACTCTTAATTGGTCATCCACTTTCTCCTTCAAAGGTCCCATAGCCATTTGAATCTTCACTCCTCCTTAAGTCATAACGTAAAACTCCCAATGTACACCACATATTACAATTCCAACATATCCAATTCATATATCACTATTTCCAAATGCATTACAATTAACAAAACACATTACACACACAATTCTTTACATTGAAGACATAGAAACTTTCCAAATATTACAAGATTGGGGGTCGAGCCATGGCAATATGGTTTTTTCTAAAACAAAATCTTTTGTTGTAGCATCAATAGTAGATCGTGTTGGGCCACAAAGTCCATTATAAAATTATAACTCCCCAAAATTCTAGTCCTTTTTTCTTCAAAACCTTTAGCCTAGTGGAAGAATTTTTCTCTTTAAAATCATAACCATACTTTGATCATCATAAAATTTCATAACATAAATTTAAAAGAATGGTAACAATTTATTACAATATTTATTTCAATCTCTTAATAAAAATAAATGAGTCAAAGTGCCCCAGAAACAAGATTCATTGTAACAATCACAAATGCTCTTCACGAGTTTGTGTCATCAAAGTCTAGTTATCCATAATGAGTCTTCAATTCCTTTACTTACATCACAAGATTCATCTATGAGTCTAATGCTCAGTAAGAAATGTATAAATTTCACGTATATGATATGTCTTTTCACAAAACATTTATTTTCATTTATTCTTTCATTTCATTTTCTTTCATGTTACATTTTAACATTGGGGACCATGCCCACCAAAGCTTCTATTATTACGGAACAAACCCACCAATGCCTCTATCATTGATGACACCAAAGCCTCAATCATTAGGGTAAATAATCTCCAAAGCCTATTATTAGGGACCACCTCTATCATTGGAATCATGAAGCCAAAGCCTTTATTACATGTTGCATTGCATTATTATTCATTTACTCCTGAAAACATGGATAAACACAATGTTATCGCTGTTGGTTTTTAGGTTCCTTTGCACGGCGGAATTACCGATGTTCATAACAACGGTAACGTGCGTAACCTATGTATCATGAAAAATAATTTTAACATGAACATAAAATGGATCGTTCTTATAATATATTAATAATAATATGTAATTAAAATCTCTATTTAGATATAATCTAAAAGATGAAAAATCTTACCTTTGTAATTTACTTCACACGGGTACAAAATCAACCTTCGATCTTCTCCGCCAATCCTCCTCACCTCGAATAAGCACATGCGGGCGTGATGAACAAAACAAGATCACACTCAATTTATGATAGATCATATTCTCAACAAATGAGACGATGTATTTAGATTTAGAAAATACTTCTCTAAAGCCAACACGGAAGACACAAATTTTGCTCTCAAAATGGATTCCTTAATCTCAAAGATTTGAACAACAACTTCAACTTTTTCTCCAACCTTTTTCTTCATGAGGTTGGACCTCTATTTATAGTGGTATTGCACCATAATGACCATTATGGCATTTAGAAAAAAACACTACAAATTTCTCATTAAAGTTATCATTGATTTCATACATTTATAAAAATGGTATAGAAATCAAAAGTCTTGTCACCGTAGCTCAACACTTGGCACATTTAAGTTATAACACATTTATAACAAAAATGTTATGGAAAACAAAAGGTCATGACATTAAATCAAATTTGATTTTAATTCAAATTTGACAAAATCCATTGTAAAAACTATTTTTAAAAGTTACTTTATATTTGTTAATTAATTGAATAATCAATAATTCAATTATTTCATTGAATGAAATATAACAAATATATTAACTTTGACAACTTTTATCATTTTGTCTTAATTAATTGAGTAATCAATAATTCAATTATTTCATCTAATAAAAAAATAATAATAATCTTATTATTGAGTGTATTAAATAACTAATTCATAATTAATTATTTAATCTTCTTTTTTCATTTTTCTATTATTCGAATAATTATAGAAGATGACGAAGGGACCGATGAACCAATAGTTTTAAGCTCCAATAATATTTCATTAATTAATATAAACTCTTTATATTAATTAACATAATTATTAACTCTAAAGTAATTCCACTAAATATTTAGAGTTGCACTCTCAAAACTATAGAGTATATTTACTTAAAGTAATATCCATTGATATAGTCATTACATATGAATTAACCCTCCATTTATATTCGCAATAGGGATAGGTTTATAATCCGTTAACCTCTCATATTACTTCTTTATCCTTGACTACCATTAGTTCTTAATTGAATAATTAATTCAGAACGATTATAAATTGCGCGCTAATTATTCGATCTTTGAACTAACAAACAAGGGAATCTATAGAAATTGATTTCATTGTATCGATATTAATATTCTCAACTATTCATTTTAATTTACTCCCAATATACAAGGTATACGAATCATAACTTCTACAAAACTTTACCGAGTAAATCAAAGAATAAATTAAAATAAAATAGGAGTTTATTCAATACAACAAATTAAGATCATGCATATATATGACCATCATTATGATAAAATTAATTGTTCTATATTTAACAAAAATTATCAGGACAATATAATTTTATCTGGTCTAATCCTATATAATCATATTATATAAAACATATTTATCTTATGTCACTATATATTTAGTCGGGATATGACTATACATTCTTAATGAGATAAACTATGTTTATGACTATGAACTATTTGAAGATTCCATACTCCAAATATAAGTCATGGACATATTTTGGTTATTACTCTTTATATTTTATCTCACATACATATAATATATATGTTAATATAAAGTTGGCATAAATAACCAAGGAATTTTCTATGAATTTTATAAAACATAGTATAAAATATTGACATAATATTAATCAATATAAATTTATTCATAATTATAAAATTGTGCTATTATATTTGCTTGTTGGGCATATTACTCCCAACAATCTCCCACTTGCCCTAAAGCAAATTAGACATGTCTCTAATCCCTAAGCCCTTTAGATGTTTCTCAAAACATTTTGCAGGTAACGTCTTGGTGAAGGGATCAACAAGATTCTCAACTGATGGAATCTTCATAACAATCACGTCTCCACGCTGCACTATATCTCTTATCTTATGATATTTTATCTCTATATGCTTTGTTTGTTTGTGACTTCTACATTCTTTAGCATTCACCACTGCACCACTATTGTCACAGTACAAAGACAATGGTTTATCCATATTTAGAACTACTTCTAAATCACTAAAGAATTTTCTAAGCCACACAGCTTTTTTTGCTGCTTCACAAGTAGCAATGTATTCTGCTTCCATAGTAGAGTCTGAAACACCACCTTGTTTTACACTTCTCCAAACTATGGCTCCACCCCAAGGGTGAAAATTGATCCAGATATCGACTTTCGATCATCTATATTAGTTTGAAAATCAGAATTTGTGTATCTAGTTGGAATCAAATCCCTACCAGAATATACTAGCATATAGTTTCTCGTTCTCCTTTGATACTTAGAATATGTTTGACTACTATCCAATGATCTAATCCTGGATCTGATTGGAAACGGCTAACTATTCCTACTGTATAACATATGTCGGGCCTCGTGCACAACATAGTATACATCAAGCTCCCAACAGCATATGCATAGGGGTAACGTCTCATATCTTCTTCCTTTTGAGGTGTGTCAAGACACTGCTTTTTAGAAAGAATAACTCCATGTCTAGAAGGTAAATAACCTTTCTTGGAGTTTTGCATCGAATATTTGACAACCATCTTGTCAATATACAATGCTTGAGACAAAGCTAACATTCTATTTTTACGATCTCTTATTAGACGAATCGAAAGAATGTAGCTTGCATTTCCTAAATCTTTAATTTGGAATTGCTTAGCTAGCCATGCTTTTATATCTGATAATAATTCTACATTATTTCCAATAAGTAGAATATCATCAACATACAAAACTAAGAAGACCACACAAGTGCCATTTATGAGCTTGTATACATAAGACTCATCAAGGCACTGTGTGAACCCATAAGATTTGATTGCTTCATCAAATCTCATATATCATGACCTAGATGCTTGCTTAAGTCCATAATAGACCTATTTAACTTACAAATCTTTTGTTGTGCATCTTTATCTATGAAACCCTCTGGTTGGTCCATATAAATGGTTTCTCCAAGATGACCATTTAGAAAAGCCGTCTTGACATCCATCTGCCAAATCTCATAATCATAATGAGTGGCAATAGAGAGAAATATAGGAATGGACTTAAGCATAGCTATAGGAGAGAAAGTGACAGGTTCCAAGAAACACTTAGAAGCCTTAGTGAAATCTGTCCCGAGAAATAACAATACTCGACCCAGCAGTATTAACTCGACTATAAATCCAAATCTGTATATGAGCTAAAACTGGATTTTGCAGGACTTAAACTCAATATAGTCAAGAAGATTGTATCAAAAATCCAGCCCAAAAAACGTATTAGAATAGGAGATCTATCAAATTCAATAACCACTTGAAAACTGTTTCCAGCAGAACAGATTTAACAGTGTAGATCAAAAACGCAATAACTTGAGCTACAAATAATGAACGACGCCCAAATTTGGAGGTTAACTTCCTGACTTAACCCTGAACAAACCATAAGAAGACCTCAAACAGAGAAGATCGTCATAAGAGGCCCAAACAGATGCTTCAACCAGTGACAACAACATTCAATAAAAATCACAGATTTGGCAGCTCAACATCAATCCGAAAATAATACGTTTCATTCAATACTTCCCAAAGAGCTTCTTCAACTATTAACATATATCAAGTCTCCATAACATAAACTAACCAACCAACAATAAAAGACCTTAAGAGTATTACGAAAACAAGAAGGAAAACAATGGAGTCCGCAGACCTCCTAAGTGAGAGGGGCGATTTTAGGGTTGGCCGAAACCAACACTCTCCAAGGTTGGAAAGTTCTCTTGCCTCCACACCACAATCCTACCTTGAAGATGAAGATTGGAAGAGGCAATATCCCAATGATGCAAGGTCGAGAAGCTTCAAGAGGAGCCTTGCTTGGGGGTGGAAGGAATCGGCGCTAAGGGGAGGGGGAGGCCGTGGGTGACTTCTCACAAAAGAGAACCAAATTTTCTTAATTCATCAAAATCCCTTTCCAATTGCAACCAGGTAGGGTTTTAACCCAGAATGTTTACAAAATAGATGAAAAGACCAAATTGACCCTAACTTAAACAAATAGACATGACTTACACAAAAATCAAAAATCCCGAGGGGGATTTTTAGACTCTGTAAAACGTACATTTGACATACCAAATGAAAGCCGAATATAACGTTCAAGAGCCCGTTGGAAAGCTAAATATGTTGGCTACAATTCGTATGAAGGATGAAAGTTGAAAAGACGCCGTCCCAATTGTTGAAATAGCCCTTGAACGTCTGCTGCTCAGATTCTAGGCGGAATTGGACAGCTCCTAATTTTCTTCTATGATTGTAAGACCTCCACTAGTCCAAATGCCAACTCCTCTTCTTTTTATTTGATCCAAAAACCTACAAAACAAATAAAAAGTTAGAAATAAAGGTGCCCTTGGCTCGGGCTCAAGTGACGGGTCCTCGGGGCACATCATACTCCCGGGGTTGAAAAGGATTTGTCCTCAAATCCAGGGAGTATAATTGATGGTCTTCCACAAATCTTCCTCCGGGATCAAATGGAAAAGTTTTGTTGATGTCATGAGTCAACTCATGCTTATTAGAGTGCCCATATAAAAGAACAATAACAAAGTCTTCTATGATCATATCTAGATAGTCAATCCTTCCTTTTCGGCCATTAAGGTTTTCCTTCCATGCACTTTCTTTATGTGGGTGATACGAAAAGAAAATATTCCACCAAGTCTCACAAATCTTCTTTTCTCCAAAGTATCGAGTTATATCCCCACCTTGAACTACAAATACAGTGGATTTTAGAAACCCACTCCTTAGTATCCTAGGATTGCCATCTTTTAATAAAATGTCTTCCATGGGGTCATACACATTCTTAAGCTTTTTAGTATATAAAGTATTCCAAGGACCAGAGCCTTTATCATCAATATGCAGCCTTCTAAGCCAATAAAATCCAAAAATTTCAGCATTTAACTTAGACAAGAGAGAGTACCTTGGTTTTAGTGTGTCGGTCAACAATATTGTCTTCCTCTCCTTGCATTTTAAGAATTTTAGAAATGATTCAAAGACATCCTTCCACCATGGTATCTTTTTATAGAATTTTTCTTCACCCTCATGGCTTGCAAGCTCTAGAGTCTCTCTTTTTATGCATAACTCCAAGGGTACATGGTTTTTGTGATCAACAATTTCAACAATGACTTGTCTAGCCTTTATGATATCCTTCCAACAATTGAGCCAACTTAACTCGTAGAATTTAGCGCCCACCATTGTCTTCAAATAAAATTTATCAATTTTAATTATTGAAGACATGTTGAAACAAGTTCACCCACCAATGGTAATAGGGTTAACTAGTTCCATGTTTAAACACCGGTTTTGACATAAATGTTTCTTTGGAAACTCTTCTTGGGTGCGGAAAGCGAGAGCCATTTGAAACACCATATGAAGAGATTCCTCTTTAGCATTAAATCCATCCTCATCTTTCAACTTCTCTACTTTAGTTGCTGCCAATAATGTTTCTTCAATCTCTCTATGCTCATCATCGAGAATTTCAACTTGTAAACACTCTTTCTCAACTACCCGGAAACAATTTTCTTCATCCACTCGAGTCTCCATCATGAAAAGTGGACCTTCGGGAGCATAAATAGTCTCTTCTTCATTCTCTTCATTACGTGAAATAGATCCCTCTTCCTCATCTTCACTACCCACTTCATTAGTTTCTCCTCTTAGAATAATCACCTTTGAATTCGGGCATTGTGAGGCAATGTGGCCAAATCCCAAGCATTTGAGACATTTCACATCTCTCGATCTCGGTTTGCTATTGTCATTAAATGGCTTCTTTTTATCACTATACTTCACGGTATTAGGCTTGTTGTTCCCTTTTAGGATCGGTTTTGAAGGATGAATAGCTTTTGAGTAAGGTCGAGACAAGCCCTCTTTAACCTTTCTTTTTCTTTGTCGTTCAATTCTCAAGGCTAGTTGAATAACATCATCAAGAGTCACATAGGATTGCAATTCTACAATGTCACTGATCTCTTTGTGCAACCCTCTAATAAATCGAGCTACAGTTTGCTCCATTGGTTCTACCACATTATAACGGATCTTAAGTATCTCGAACTCGGTCAAATATTCATCCACCGTTAGTGAACCTTGTTTCAAGTTTTGAAGCTGGAGGAACAACTCTTGCTTGTAGTGCGGAGGAACAAATCACCTCCTCATGAGTTCCTTCAAGGCTTCCCAACTTCGGATTTCAACTTCCCCCATTTTTCTTCTTTGTGATTTAAGATTTTCCCACCATATACTTGCATATCCGGAGAACTCTAGTGTCACCATTTGCAACTTCCTCTTTTCAGAATAGTCATAACAATCAAAAATACGATCCACCTTTTTGACCCATTCTAGAAAATCTCCTCCATTACTAGAGCCTTTAAAATTAGGGATAGAGACCTTTACATGCCTCATCTCATGCTAGTCATTAGAACTCCTTCTAGCACTCGGTGAATCCGACTCCCCGGGTTCCTCCCAATCTTCGTCAAATAAACTAGCATTCCGACCTCTAGAATCATTCAAAGTACTAATCCTCCTTCTAGCTCTTAGAGTTCTAGGACCCCATACGTGATCATTATTGGAGGAACCAATTTGTTGCTGTAATTTCATAATCATTTCAAGCATCTCCTTCATTGAAGGCTCGGTTTGTTCTTGATCTCCCTCGGTTGGAGGTGCACCCGAACCGTTTCTCATCTCCCGTGGATTATGATATTGAGCACCACTCCTAGTACTCATAATCAGTCTTGTAAGACAAAATAATAGCAGCAACGTAAACTCGTCTCTGATACCAAATGACAGGTTCCAAGAAACACTTAGAAGCCTTAGTGAAATCTGTCCCGAGAAATAACAATACTCGACCCAGCAGTATTAACTCGACTGTAAATCCAAATTTGTATATGAGCTAAAACTGGATTTTGGAGTACTTAAACTCAATATAGTCAAGAAGATTGTATCAAAAATCCAGCTCAAAAAACGTTCTAGAATAGGAGATCTATCAAATTCAATAACCACTTGAAAACTGTTTCCAGCAGAACAGATTTAACAGTGTAGATCAAAAATGCAATAACTTGAGCTACAAATAATGAACGACGCCCAAATTTGGAGGTTAACTTCCTGACTTAACCCTGAACAAATCATAAGAAGACCTCAAACAGAGAAGATCTTCATAAGAGGCCCAAACAGATGCTTCAACCAATGACAACAACATTCAATAAAAATCACAGATTTGGCAGCTCAACATCAATCCGAAAATAATACGTTTCATTCAATACTTCCCAAAGAGCTTCTTCAACTATTAACATATATCAAGTCTCCATAACATAAACTAACCAACCAACAATAAAAGACCTTAAGAGTATTACGTAAACAAGAAGGAAAACAATGGAGTCCGCGGACCTCCTAAGTGAGAGGGGCGATTTTAGGGTTGGCCGAAACCAACACTCTCCAAGGTTGGAAAGTTCTCTTGCCTCCACACCACAATCATACCTTGAAGACAAAGATTGGAAGAGGCAATATCCCAATGATGCAAGGTCGAGAAGCTTCAAGAGGAGCCTTGCTTAGGGGTGGAAGGAATCGGCGCTAAGGGGAGGGGGAGGCCGTGGGTGACTTCTCACAAAAGAGAACCAAATTTTCTTAATTCATCAAAATCCCTTTCCAATTGCAACCAGGTAGGGTTTTAACCCAAAATGTTTACAAAATAGATGAAAAGACCAAATTGACCCTAACTTAAACAAATAGACATGACTTACACAAAAATCAAAAATCTCGAGGGGGATTTTTAGACTCTGTAAAACATACATTTGACATACCAAATGAAAGCCGAATATAACGTTCATGAGCCCGTTAGAAAGCTACGTTTGTTGGCTACAATTCGTATGAAGGACGAAAGTTGAAAAGACGCCGTTCCAATTGTCGAAATAGCCCTTGAACGTCTGCTGCTCAGATTCTAGGCGGAATTGGACAGCTCCTAATTTTCTTCTATGATTGTAAGACCTCCACTAGTCCAAATGCCAACTCCTCTTCTTTTTATTTGATCCAAAAACCTACAAAACAAATAAAAAGTTAGAAATAAAGGTGCCCTTGGCTCGGGCTCAAGTGACGGGTCCTCGGGGCACATCAGAAAGTCTCTTCATAATCAACTCCTTCCCTTTGGCTATAACCTTTTGCTACAAGTCTAGCTTTGAATGTCTCTACATTCTCGTCCACTCCTCTTTCTCTCTTATAGATCCATTTACACCCTATAGGTTTAACCCCTTTAGATAGATCTACAAGATCCCAGACAGAGTTGGAATACATTGATTCCATCTCAAGTTTTGTAGCTTCAAGCCATGCTTCTTTGTCAGCATCTTCCATTGCACATCTAAATGACAATGGATCATCTTTTCCATCATCAGTGACAGCAACTTGTGCTTCACCTACCTGTCTGTATCAAGCTGGTGGTCGTACTACCCTCTCACTATGTCTAGGTGGTGTGATGGTCTGACTAGAAGTAGTCATCTTCTGAGTATCATGTGGAACAACAACTTTTGTTGTTTCTGATTTGATCTCATCAGCATGAATTTCCTCCAAGACAATCTTCCTTTGAGGTTTGAAGTTTGCCATATAGTCATATTCAATAAATGTGGCATTTGTCGATACAAATACCTTGTTATCTTGAGAACTATAGAACAAACCTCCTCTTGTGCCTTTTACATAACCAACAAACATGCAAACCTCAGATCGAGGTTCTAATTTTCCAGTATTTCCTACTAGCACATGTGCGAGACACACCCATATGCGAAAGTGTCTCAAACTAGGCTTGTGACCACTCCACAACTCTAAAGGTGTCTTAGGAATAGACTTAGATGGGACCACATTCAAAATGTAAGTCGTTGTCTGTATGGCGTATCCCCAAAATGATTTTGGAAGTGCAGAGTAACTCATCATGGATCGAACCATGTTAAGTAAAGTCATATTTCTCCTATCAGCAACACCATTTTGCTGAGGAGTGCCAGGTGTTGTTAGCTGAGATATAATCTCATGTTCTAAGAAGTAATCCTTGAATTCATTATCAAGGTATTCACCTCCTTGATCTGAACGAAGGCACTTGATTGACTTATCTAATTGCTTTTTAGCTTCAGCTTTAAACTCTTGAAACTTTCTAAAAGTTTCTGATTTAAATTGAATTAGATAAGTATAACCATATCTTGAGTAATCATCAACAAAAGTGATGAAGTACTCATCTCCTCTAGCCCGAGTAGTCATAAGGCCATATACATCTAAATGTATGAGTTCAAGTGGCTCTTGAGCCCTTCGACCCTTTGCAAAAAAAGGTCTCTTGGTTATTTTTCCCTCTAGACAAGATTCACAAACTGGTAAAGATCTAACATTTAAATCTTCTAAAGGACCGTCCTTCACAAGTCTATCAATTCCATCTAGATTAATATGACCTAGACGAAGGTGCCAAAGATATGTGTTATCATCATGAGAAATTTTGAGTTTCTTGGACTTAGGCAATTCTACTTTAAAAAGTTTAGTATTCAACAGTGATTTATTTATGGGTCTTATCACATAAAGTCCACTTTCCATAAAACCAAAACAAATTTCTAGTCCATTTCTAGAAATAATAACAATATTATTATTAAAAGAAATTGAATAACATTGTTCAAATAAGTTAGAAACAAAAATGAGATTTCTAGTAAACCCTAGTACAAAATAAACATTATTCAATAATAAAAATTTATTCTGAAAATATAATTTTGTTTCTCCCACCACTGAAGCTGAAACTAATGCCCCATTGCCGACTCTCATAGTGAACTCCTCATCTGCTAGATTCTGATAGGAACTAAGCATCTATAAAGAACAACAAACATGATTAATCGCACCTGAATCAACTATCCACGGTGACAAATCATTCTCAACTAAACAAGATTCAATAACAAGTAAATCAGATTTACTTGTCTTCTTTTGTTTTAGTTCCTCGAGATATTTTTTACAGTTTCTCTTTTATTTTGTTGCATTTTTAGCAGGGATCGGAGGACATTCCTCAGTCAGGACTAACTTCAAATTATCGTGCACAAGAATCATATTCATGTTCTTTTTCCAGTTGACGAAATTATCGCCAATCAACTTTTCAATCACAAGTAAATTAATCATAAAAGAAGATATTATGCTATAATGAATAAATAAATAAAAATTAATATTATGCATAAAATTCATAAGTAATATGGCAAGTAAAAATGATGCATGAGCATGCTAAATCACTAAATAAAATGCAAATGTTATTATTGCCTCAATATATAATATTTTTCCTAATATTTTTTCTTAGGGTAAAAATATTATCTACTAATAAACTTATTCAAAATATCTCGTATTTTCAAAATTTATTAATTATCGATTAGTTTTGGTCAAAATGTGTTTAAAATTATATCACATTTTCATGAGTGTATACATCTTTTCAGTTTTATAAAACTTAACTTATAATTGCTGCCTTAAGGACGGTCAATTATAAAATATATTTTATAAAACCTATCTCTAGGAGATCAACCATGGTATTGATCTAAGTGAACACTCTCCTTAGGGAGGATGATAACAAAGTCGTCTCGGAGCCCCGCTTAAATCTCACGTTGTTGTATCAACGATGGAGACCATGGAAAGTTACGGCTAACTCTTCGCTCCCACTCATTATTTTGAATTATAATGATTTTATAGAATAACACATATTCTATTAAATCTATATAAAAAAATATTTAATCAAAATAAACTTATTTTATATATAGATTATTAACTTTTATAATCATATTATAGAATTAATTATACTAAATAAACAATTTATTTAGCACTAACAAAATAATGTAAAATTTTTAACAATTAAAATTTTACACTATTTTATTTTCTCACTTAATTCATAAAGATGAATTAATAGTTTTAATCTAATTAAAACTATTTAATTTTTAACAAACTAATTTATTAAAATTAAATAAATAAAATATATGATAAGAATCCATGTCAATGTAAGAAAACTAAATGATAAGTAGGCCCTATATGCAAATACTATATGACATGTGAATGCATGACAATGATAAAACAACTTATATCAAGCATAAAAGTAAATGAAATAATGACCGGGTCGATTTGGGTATTTCTAAAATTACATATAAACCCATAAAAAAATTATCTAAAGTCTTGGTGGCCTCCACATTTTTCCGTCTTACGTCGTGGTGACAACAATTGCACACCATAGTCTCGCTCCAAAATTTGTCTAGTCCTCCTTCTTTCTTTGATCTCTATCAAAAGACAAATTGGGTTTACATCAAAAATAAAAATAAGAAATTTCAAAAAAAATATTCCTAACCCAAATCGGCCACATGAAATTACGATCATTATTTCAATCATGCATATATCCATACATTCAACATTCCAAAAATATATATATAAATTAAAAAAATGCATAAGCCTACTTATCAGCACATATAATGATTTTCATAAAATCACATTATTAAATATATTATAACTACAACAAAACTCTTATACTAATTGTTGGTTTTTAGGTTCCTTCGCACAGCGGAATTAACGATGTTCATAACAACGGTAACGTATATATCATGAAAAACAATTTTAACATGAACATAAAACGGATCATTGTTATAATATATTAATAATAATATGTATTTAAAATCTCTATTTAGATCTAATCTAAAAGATGAAAAATGTTACCTTTTTAGTTTAATTCACACGGGTACAAAATCAACCTTCGATCTTCTCCGCCAATCCTCCTCACCTCGAATAAGCACGTGTGGGCGTGATGAACAAAATAAGATCACACTCAATTTATGATAGATCATATTCTCAACACATGAGACTATGTATTTGGATTTAGAAAACACTTCTCTAAAGCCAATACGGAAGACACAAATTTTGCTCTCAAAATGAATTCCTTAATCTCAAAGATTTCAACAACAACTTCAACTTTTTCTCCAACCTTTTCTTCATGAGGTTGGACCTCTATTTATAATGGTATTGCTCCATAATGACCATTATGACATTTAGAGAAAAACACTACAAATTTCTCATTAAAGTTATTATTGATTTCATACATTTATAAAAGTGGTATGGAAATCAAAAGTCTTGTCACTATAGCTCAACACTTGGCACATTTAAGTTATAACACATTTATAACAAAAATGTTATGGAAAACAAAAAGGTCATGACATTAAATCAAATTTGACTTTAATTCAAATTTGACAAAATCCATTTTAAAAACTATTTTTAAAAGTTACTTTATATTTGTTAATTAATTGAATAATCAATAATTCAATTATTTCATTTAATGAAATATAACAAATATATTAACTTTGACAACTTTTGTCATTTTGTCTTAATTAATTGAGTAATCAATAATTCAATTATTTCATCTAATGAAAAAATAATAATAAACTTATTATTGAGTGTATTAAATAATTAATTATTGTGCATTTTTCTATTTTTCGAATAATGATAGAAGGTGACGAAGGAACCAATGAACCTATAGTTTTAAGCTCCAATAATATTTCATTAATTAATATAAACTCTTTATATTAATTAACATAATTATTAACTCTAAAGTAATTCCACTAAATACTTAGAGTTGCACTCTCAAAACTATAGAGTATATTTACTTAAAGTAATATCCATTGATATAGTCATTACATATGAATTAACCCTCCATTTAGATTCGCAATAGAGCTAGGTTTTTAATCCGTTAACCTCTCATATTGTTTCTTTATCCTTGACTACCATTAGTTCTTAATTGAATAATTAATTCATAACGATTATGAATTGCGCGCTAATTATTCGATCCTTGAACAACAAACAAGGGAATCTATATAAATGGATTTCATTATATCGATATTAACATTCCCAGGTATTCATTTTAATTTACTCCCAATATACAAGGTATACGAATCATAACTCGTACAAAACTTTACTCAGTAAATAAAGAATAAATTAAAATAAAATAGGAGTTTATTAAATACAACAAATTAAGATCATACATATATGACCATCATTATGATAAAATTAATTATTCTATATTTGACGGAAATTATCAGAACAATATAATTTTATCTGGTCTAGTCCTATATAATCATATTATATAAAACACATTTATCTTATGTCACTATATATTTAGTCGGGATATGACTATACATTCTTAATGAGATAAACTATGTTTATGACTATGCACTATTTGAAGATTTTATACTTCAAATATAAGTCATAGACATATTTTGGTTATTACTCTTTATATTTTATCCCACATATATACAATATATATGTTAATATAAAATTAGCATAAATAACCAAGGAATTTTCTATAAATTTTATAAAACATAATATAAAATATTAATATAATATTAATCAATATAAATTTATTCATATATTATAAAATTGTTCTATTAAATTTCCTTATTGGGTATATTACTCTCAACAATCGCAACTATTAACATCATCTAACACATCCTTGAATTTCCTTAAACAACATATTATCGTAATCATCAGTACTATTAACACAACATAACACATCCTTGATCAACATAATTTCACAATAACATCACTATTAAAATAATCACACCTATCATATTACACAAATTCTAGCATCTTGTGATACAAATCAAAAGGCCAAGCACATGCAACCATTACTTACCTTAGGTTTTTAGCACAATTTCTAGCAACTATGAATTAGTTCCTTGAGTTGGAAGACCTTTAGCTAGCTGAGAGGAATGAGATCTAATTTATGGATTAAACTGAAGAGCTAAACTCCCTATTTATAGAAGTTTAAGTGGTGAATTAACTACCCTAGACGCATCCAAGTGTCCTAGAGGTGTCAATAATCCCCACACTTTTCCTTGATCAACAAGTTAAGGAGTTACCTCAATATGACACAACATTTCCATAATCGTTATGGTGATTTGTCACTTATCAGTCGATTGTAACTTGAACTCCGGTTGATTACAAAACTACCCGAGAGCATTCCCTTCACCACCCACAATCTGGTACAATAATTTTCGTTGCCTAAAATCCATAGATGTTTTATCTTCTTCATTCACTATGATCGGTGGCTCATAAATGTCTAAGTAATCCTGAAGGCAGATTACTTAACAATTCTTTTTTGTGAATTTTTGCTCATTTACAGACACCTAAATGTCTGTTGTACATATATTTGCATCATTGGAGCATCTTCACTGTGAATATTTGTTCCCTCCACCAATCCCTTGTTGCCATCTCGTTTCATGGATGTAACCCTTTATGCGGATACTTACGCTCTTATACTTTCACTGTTCATCGGGGATGCGTTCCCATATGTGGATTCTATTTTCCCGTAAATACCCAATCCAAACAACATTGTTTCACTTGTTCCACTAATCACCACGAACACGTTTCCTCCTGCAGAAATCTCCTGCTAAGTGGATTCTTTATGCGAACAATGACGTTCGTCCTTCATTCATACTTTTGCAGACACATTCACTTGCGCGGATACTCTCCTTAACATAAAACGGTGATGTTTCTTCCTCTATAATATCTTGTTACGGACACGTTCGCTGCCACGGATACCTTCCTTTAGCATAGAATGGCAATGTTAACTTTTATTTTACTTAACTCTTGTTGTGTGGCATCCTTCCTTTCCACACGGAATCTTTCCTTTCTATGAAAGCATCTTTCCTTAAATCTAACGATTCACATTTGATCATTCAATTCAATCCAATAGTCATTCTTCTTCCTACATCCTCACGGCATCTTTCTTTTACATGGATCTTTTAGTTTAAATGACAACATTTATTTACTTAATACTCTCTACGTCTTTCTCCACCCTTGATCTCAGCAATTCATTGTTCTCATCCAGCAGCAATTGTTCTTTCATCCAACAATCCAAAATTTGTCTGCTCTTTTTCTCTTTTCCGTGGACACAAATATTTTCATTTTTCCTTCTTCCCTTATGATTTTCCATAATCTATTCGACTGCAACTTGAACTTTGGTCGACCACAAAACCACCTTATAGCAACCTCTTAAATTATGGACGATCATTCGAATGTCTGCATTCATTCTAAGACACCCTCACATCTGCGGAAACACATTCAATAATAATTATTCAGCTTTCTTTCATTAACAATATTACTAAACTCGGGTCTTACAAAAACATCACTAATTCCATCCATGTGGGTATTTTATATTGTAGACATTTTCTTAGCAATTCATTAATCTCTCGCATGCTTTATTGTCACAACTCGGAGGTGGGCCTAACAAAATCACCAGCTCAGGTGACCCAATCCTCTGAGAGAACTCGAACGCCCAACCCAAGGCTAGCGAGAAGCAAAAGTCTTAACATAAAATTAAGACCAAACTCAAATCACATGGGTTAGGATCCATAGAATGATCAGCAAGAGACAAGATAGTATAATAATAAACATAAGAAAGTACTGTATAGGAATTAAACAAAACAACACCAAACAATCTAACAAATCCCCAAATGCACCAAAGACAAAGGGACTTGGACCTATGAACCTCCACTCATCCATGGGAAGGTCGAAGTACCCACTAGAGGGACATCAGCAACACCCCACGACTACCCCAAAAGTACCCACACATATCCTATACATATAACCAGGGGAAACATAAAGTCTAAGGGGTGAGTGACAAACTCAGTAGGGAAATCTATACTAAATGCAATGCAAGCTAAAAACTATTTTTCTCATCTTTTTGAAAACCATTTTCATGATTCTCATTTACCATACATGAATTTTAAATCATAAAACTTTTTACTATTTTATTAAACAGGCCCAAGGTTGTCATTTTTTGTCAAAACATATTGTATACATAAATAGTTATACCTCAAAATACTCTCATCGTGTTTTCATACTAAAATCAATCATCAGTGAAAAAGGATGGTCACAAAAGGACCCATCTGGCACTCATCACAAATTGACGACGACCAATAGTAGGCACCACCACATGAGGCAAAGGAAGTAAAATGATGGCGATCTAGAGATCTAGCACATCACCCGAGTTGCCCGCGAGCAAGCTCTGTGAAGACACAACTCGTATAATCAAATAAATGGACAAGGTTGCTCACAAGGTATTGCTTCTCAACTAGCTACCAAAATGTGTCAAATTGACGAGGGTTACTGATGAGTGGAGCTATGAGCCATCACGCCACTCATCAATGGAATCATACTAGGATGGCAAAAATCACCGACAAACAACCCACCAATCCGTGTGAGTAAAACCCTAGCTAGGTTCTGGGGCTCAACACCCAAGGGTGGGTCATCATCGTCCCATCTCCATTTTGAATTTTGGGGCTCATAACCCGATGACATGTCACTAATGCCCCATCCCCATTTCGTACATATAAACAATCAACCTATACACAGTAGAAAGTCTCGCGGGATAGCCTCGTGATGCTTTACCACCAACACTGCCTAAAGCGTCAAGAGGGTTCATCCTCCTATCATATATCAGAATATCAAAGCAGAATACCATGTACGATTAAATAAACGTGAGAAAACATACATATACATAAAAATAGATGTGCTGTTGAAACAGTCCCCATTATATTTTCAAGTCTGGTATCCCACAAAATATCATTTTGAAAATATAATGCAATGTAGTGCAGAAAGTATAAAAATCACTACCTCATAGACAACTACGACATGCTTACCGACAAGCCCACTCCACGCGCTATCAGAAGTGAGGGTCGAACCACAGATATCTCTAGAACCTATAATAAGGCTGATGTAAACATCTCGATAATCATACAAGCGATAAACAAAGATCCTAAACCGGAAACCAACCCCGACCGAAAGGACTAACATAAGACTTCCTGACTCAAAGGAGGAACGATAACAGATATGTCTCAAACAAGACTAAGAATCCAGGATGGTCTCTAGGGACAAGCACTAGTTCTAAACCAAAAATCAAATCTAGGAATACCCCCAAGAGTCCTACACCGAAACAAAAACCCATATCGAAACATGAATATGGCTAGTGAAGCCAAACGGGGGTCGCCAAACCAAACCCCGACAAACAAGCAGCGTAATACCCAGAATTAAGGTCGAACTAAGAATAATAATAATTGAGAATTTTGGAGATTATGGGATGATTTTATTATTGAATATAATACCCCAAAAATACGTTTAGTAACTGTATTAAGTTTGGAATAATTATTGAAGATTTATTAAGTGATGTTAGAGTTAATTGGAAGAAGGATGTATGAAGAGAAGTGGAGATTTTGGATTAATTGAGATATGAAACTAAGTTGGAAGAAGTGTAAATTAATTAAGAGGTAAAATTATTTAATTGAAAATGGTAGTGCAGCGATTGAAGAAAGAAACGATGGCATTTTAGGTGAAGAAGGTAGAGGCAAAATCACATTAGACCGATTGTCATGGATATTGACTGGGAATCAGCGATTGATAGTACTATCGACTGGTCTCACGGTGTTTTACAAAGGATGAGTTCTAGCGTTGGAGCAGTCAACATGGAATGTCGACCGAGAATTAGTAGTCGATAGTAGTATTGACCACTCCCACGTGATTTTGCGGCCTGAGAAAAGAAATTAAAAATCCCAAGGCATGAAGTGTGTTGTGATATCTCCACGTTTCTCTCCTTTACAGGTGGCAAATTACAAGGGGTGGTAGGTGAGGCCATGGGGATTATGCGAAGCTTATGCGATATGCCTCTGATGAAGATTGAAGAAGAGACAGAGTGTGAATGAGACTATGAAGGAGAATACTCTCGGGAGAAAATAGAGAAGTAAGGGAAATGACAGAGAAAGAAAGGTTGAGAAAGGAAAATGTTCTTTGTGAAAAGAGCCAAAAGCATTCTATAAACAGGGAAGAGAAATTGAAAAGAAGAGAGTGAGTTGCTGGTTTTTGTGAAAGCAGGCTCGATGTTCTGTGAGTGGGAGAGAAGGAAGGGAAGTCTACGGTCTTCTCGGGTGCTCTCTAGCAAGGATTTCCTTCTTGTTTCCTTTATGGATTTTGTTAGGATTTATGCTTTGGATTTTCTGGAGATTTTTTATAAGTGTTCTGCTCTGTCATGGTTTCTGCTTCTAGTTAATAGTAAATGTTTGTTCTGTGATGTATTAAAGAAAATGGATGAAAGATGGAGTTGTTTAGGGTCTCTGTTTCTGGATTGCTTGACAAAATGATCTATACTCTATTTATGAGTTTTGGTTCCTTGTTGTTGGATTTTGGTTTTTTATGCTAGGAAGTGTTCTCTATGTGTTTACAGCTTTGATATATATATATATATATGCCCTCTGTTGGTTACTGCTCCTTAGTTTTGTAAAGTGATAAATGCTCTGTTGATTGGATTTATGTTCTAAGTCTCAGTTATTTAATGATAAACATGTTGAACTTATGGTTGGACTCTGTTATTATTTTCGTGAAGGATATTATCAAGAATAGTTATTGTTGAGAAATATTGTCATGTTTTATAAAACTCTGTAAATGGATATTGTGAGAGTAGTTGGATAAAGATAAATAAATTAGAATATTGAATGAAAGTCTTTGTGCACATGTATGATTAAGTGTGATTCTATAGATGGTTATTAATAATAAAAGTTATTGATTTGTGAAGGTATTGTGAAGGTTAATCTTTAAAGTGTTAAGCTCTCTAAGGAAACGAGGTAAGTGATATTGTCTATGTTTTGCCAAAAGGCCTACATCGCAAGAATTAGGATTGCATGTTGATTGTGTTTATTAGATTTAAGTTCTTTATATGATAGAATTGATATGACTCATGTTACGAGGATTGTAGGATTTTGATATTGAGATGCTTTGAAGATGTATTGCTGCTTGGTGCGTGTATATTAGAATTAAGTTCTTTTAATGATGTGTTTATAGATTTAAGTAAGGATATTGATACTAATCATGTTTGAGGTTATAGTGATGATTGAGCATGTTTTGAGGTTATAGCGATAATATGATCGACTGTATGCATTCATTAGCATTCACGCATCATGGTTTTCAAAATGATACGAAAATAGTTTTCATGTATGGTTTTAGAAAATGGTTTAGTGGATGCTCATACATACTAAGTGTACTGTGTTCTTGAGGGCTAATCACCCGAAGTGGACAACCATCATTTGGGCTGTAGAAATATCCATTTTATTATTGAAAGTAAAACAGATAATAAATGAAACGAAAATAGAATCAAATGGTAAATGGCCTTATGGGTCAGGGTGGTCTACGTGGGCCGGCTGCCCAAAGGACATAGATGGCCTTGTGGGTCGGAGTGGTCTATGTGGCCTAACTTCCCAAAGGACATAGGTGACCTTGTGGGTTTGAGTGGTCTATGTCGCCCAGTTTCCTAGAGGACATAAATGGCCTTAGGGGTCAGAGTGGTCTATGTAGCCTGGCTTTCCAGAGGACTCAAATTAAAGGTCAGAGTGGCCTGTGTGGCCCGGCTTCCCAAAGATACTGAAATGGAAACGAAAATAGAAAATAGAGATGGTAAAACGAAAACAGAAAATTGCATACGGATTTTAAAGTGGCATAGCATGTGCATTGTACCATTTATTTTATATCACTTACTAAGCATTAGGCTCATAGTTTATATCTTGTGATGTAGGTACACGTGAGAACAGATAAAGGAGCAGTTGATGAAGGGTTTGCATGCACGGAACTTGGTGGCTGGCTAGGCTAAAGGGATTTGAAAGAAAAGTGCTTTGTAAAGAGTTTTGTAAAGTACTTAAATTGAAAAATGAAAGAAGTTATTTATTGTATTCTAAAATGCTTTGTTTTATTTATTTGGTTTTCTGCTGTGCTTTATAAAAGGTTTTCAGGAAAGAATTCTATTTATCATTTCAAAGAGGTTTTAATAATAAAAAGTCTCTCGTTGTATTTATAAAAGAAAAGTTTTAAAATTTACATGTTTTTAAATATAAGAAAAATCGAGTCATTACAAGCAGTGCGGTCGACCAAAACATAACCATGGTCGACTCGGCACTCAACTGACAACCAAAAAGTCCCACCAGTCGACAAGACATGGTTACGAAAGATGAAACATGACACACTTGACCTAATCCACTTAGCAGTTGAGAAGACATAACTAGAGCCATTCGAACCCAACCATAGTCGACAAGGAATCACAGTGACCAACCGAGATTACTAAACAGTCGTTGAGACAAACCAAAGGTCAACTGGGACATCGTAGCTTTGACCAAACTCAATCACAGTCAACTAGAACCACTCAATGTCGGTCAAAGACACATGAACGGTGAACCGAAACCTCATAGTGGTTGATAAGACACGTCCGCAACAATCCAAGACTCAACAGTCAAAGAGACTCATCAAAAGTCAATCGAGTATGACTTTAGTGAAAAATTGGCTCGTAATCCATAAACCGAACAAGCCTAAAACTATGCCAAAAGACAAGAACTTTCCATCAAAGAGTCACAAGGAATAAGTAGAAGGACCCTATATCAAGTCTAGGAACCCAACCGACGCACAAACGACTCAACATGGTAAAATGGGGAAAATTTCCCACTTCTCGTCAACTAGTTTTGCCCATTGGTTGACCAATTCAGTTGGAAAATGTCTATTTTCTGCGCCTTTTGCCCGAATTTTTACTCCTATCCACAAATAATGTAATAACCCAATAATATTTCCCCATTTATTTAATGTAATGAATTTTGGAAGAATTAATGTGTTATGTTGTGAGGCAGTACGTTTTTTATTAATGCCGTGTAAATATGGGGAAAATATTAGGGAGTGATTAAAGTATAAAGTTTTGATGAAAAATGTGCATTTTGAGCTTTCGGTCGCACCGCGTTCGACGCACGGTTGTGGGTTGCGTCCGAAAAGTGTTACGTATCATCCGTTGCTTTTTGGGTTGATACTAGGTTGGCTGTTCTCGTCCAAAAATTCCCCTCTGCCTTCAATATGACTTTTTGGTTAAACCGCAGTCGAGTGCGATCGAGGTGTAGTCTAGGAGGATTTGAATCTGTCCAATTTTGTTGACCTTTTAGTTGACGTGCGGTCGTGTGTTTCGATCAAAGTCTCAACCAAAAACAAAATTTTAAAGGAAAATGTAGAATTCGATCAGCATGCAGTCAAGGCTCGGACGCCTTCCCTCGACCAAAATTGCACTATTTTGCAAAAAAACCTATTTTAAACACACTGGTGTTTTGTCGCTTACGCATTAAAATCTCACTCCCTCAACAAACCAGTGATGCTCCCCATGTCTGGGCACCCTCCTCCATCCCGGTTGGTGCCCGAACACCACTCGTCCAAGCTCCAGGTAAGGTCTTCACACTATTTAACTACCCAGTTGTGACACTCTCTACGTTTTCCATTTTCTCCGTGCGTGGGTGCAATCTCTATGTGTTTGAACATTCTATGAGAGCTGAGCTGTGTGAAGTGTGTGTTCATTGAAGTGATACGCTGTGCATTTGGAGAAGAGGTCTGTGAACTTGAACTCAATTTGGGTTGGACAACTCGCTACTGTATTTTCTTCCAATATAGAAATTCTTCAATGATTAGCAATTTGAGGTAAGGAATAGGTTGAGTCGTGGCCAGTGGAGCAGTATCTGTTTTATTCAATGTTAATATTCTGTGATTTCGTCTATTTTGTTCAATGTTAATATTTTGTCATTTCTTTCCTGTAAATCTTTGCCTAGTTTGTAGAGAAATTGATAATGTGTCTTGTTAAGATCGTAATCTCTGCCGATTAACTCTATGATATGAATTTCCAAACTTTAAAATGCTCTATGTCATGTTAAGTACGAATAAAGTGTCAGCTAAACTCTGAGTTACTTTCTGTATAAATAACTCCTTATTAGTAGTTGTAAACATTAACTCTTTGTTAGTCGCTGATTATTGGTTCTATTTTCCTTTGAATGAGCTGAATAATGTCCTGGTCACTACTCTGATAGACTTGATCTATCACTATATTGTTGTTTAACCTATCACTATTTCCTTACTACTTGTTAAATGTTATTGTTTTCCCTGATGTGAGCATGATTAGTTAACCCTATTATGAGCTGTCTCGTTTTTGTAAATATGAATAGGTTGGTAGTTCTGGTTAGAAAATATTGTTATCAAATCATGTTTTACTCTTTTAAAGATTATATTGTCTCTAGTCATTTTATTTATGCTTCATTCATGTCATCAACTAAATAGTGTGTTTTCCACTTACAATTAACTGTTGTAGTTAAAATAATGTTTTGCAATCCATGTCGAACACTTGGCTAATAACAAGATGAATTGTTAGGTTGTATTAGATAGCTCTGAAATATGACTCCATGTTTTACAGCATGTTAGTTGTTTTATCATATATCATATTCTATTGTTGTACTTTTATTCCATGTTAATTGCTATCACATTTTAGTAACTCATATTAGCTTATTATTCTTGGTATTGTGTCGTGTTGCTTGGATCTAATTTAGTTGGATTCGTTTCATTTTCGTAATATGTTATTATAGTTATTGTTTCGCATTGACATGCATCATGATAATAGAAACAAGTAGGAATGTCAACTTTGTGTTGGTATTTATATGCATTTACATGAGAAAAATAGATAAAGAAAATGAATGTAAAATGAGGAGTTGGAGGATGGAGGGGTAGTTCAGATCTAATCAGATAGACTCGAAGAAATTAAATCATTCCCTTGTTGGGTCGCAAGAGCCTGTCTACCCTAGGTGGTTAGAAGCCAACGAGAGACTACTCCCTCTACCACAGATTCCTCCAATATCCCAGCTCAATGTACAAGTAATGTATGTATTGGAAAGAAATGAACAGTTTGGGTGGGACCCATTCTGATATAATGAGTTAGAGGCATACAGCATATTGCATACCTCATTTCTTGTTGGGCCTTTGGCTAAGAGTTTGCTTGTGGTGTAGGTGATTGTAGAGATGTACTGGTTCTAGGAGTGGAGGAGGAAGCATTTCCTGCTGAGCGTATAGGTTATCCAGCTGAATCGACCTGAGAGGGTTATGGATCGCTAGAGGAAGTAAACACTATTTTGAAAGGGTTTGAAAATGGATAATGTTTTGTAAAACTATTAACTCATACTTTAACCTTCAAACTGTATTTTGAATTTAATTATGTTTCTACTTAAACTCTGATTTAATTTATGCATTTCATATTTTCTCGCTGGCCTTAAGTATTTATTCTCTCACTTGTTTTCAAATAAATAAAAAGAATAATTTTACACGGTAATTAAAAAAAAAAGGAAAAAGTTAAAGAGAAATTGACGCAGGGTATCTCAAATAACCCTGCATAAACTCTAATACAACTAAAAAATTCAGAAATTTCCCCCGGATTCGAGTTTCCAAGCTCAAATCTGAAGCCAATCAAAACCCAATAATTTGAACTCGAAAACAAAGAGGAAAAACGAGAATACTTACTAACCGCTTTTACAAAATTTGTTTGTGTGGATGACGAAAATTCGAATATGTCGTCAAAAGTTAGAAACCCTATGATCGGCTCCCTCCCTCTCTACATTGTCTCTCTCGGTGCCGATAATAGGAAGGAGTTTCTCCTTCCTATTTTCTTTTCTATTCTTAATATATAAAAATAATTATATATATATATATATATATATATATATATATATATATATATATATATATATATTATATGTTTAATAAATCAAATTCAAATTCTGATTTAAAATATATTCGTTCTAAACACTAACCAAAAATGATTCTTTATTCAAAATAATTTACCAAAAATATTTTCACAATTAAATTACCGTCAGTAAACCTAATTTGAGCATTTTTTACTATTTGACTCAAAACTCACACGTGGCCATTACGCAACAAAACATGTCAACTTTTCAACACTTGACCAAAAATTACTTGAAAAATTTACACGTAAAAATTTAAAATTATAAAAAAAAATGTAAAATCACAGGTTTTACTCTTCATACAGGGACTCTCTGTCAAATTGTTGAAATAAAGTGATTTCATTTCTAAGTTTTGCATTCTTATTTAGTGGAAAACATTTCCTCAAAAATTTTATGTCAACTCAAGTAACACCCCGAAATTCCTTGTTCATATTTTTTTTTGGCAAATACTTGAACGTTTTGAATAGGACTTTTAAACACTAACTTTTTGTAGCTGAAGACTTTTCTCTATTCATTAACATAATTTCATGAGTTACAATAACAATTAAATCCATGATTCATAAATCAATAATCACATTCAATTTCTTATTACATATCACGAGTCATCCCACCAATCAAAGTCGCTGAGCCATGCTCCATCAACTATATGTTTATCCATTATCCAATTTGTCATCCCACTTTCCTTTACCTATTACACAAGATTCATCTATGAGCTTAGTACTCAGAAAGTAATTAATAATATAAACATGATATGTATTTTTCATAAAACGTTTACATTTCTATTTTTCTTTTCTTTTTCTTTATTCTTTTTTTTTTATCGTTTAAGGAAGAGTGGTGAACTTCAGCCAACTCAGACTGGTGAACTTCAGCTATTACACTCTTGTTTATCATTTAGGGAGGAGTGGTGAATTTCGGCCAACTAAACCCTTCTTATTTTCTTCACTTCAATTTCTATCTTTCCGATGGACTATGGTTTCATTCTATTATTAATCAATTTGCAAATAATATCATGGAAAGATTCAAGGTCAATGATAGGTGGAAGTTTAAGAGCAATCAAAGAGAAATGGAAAGACTTTCCAAAAACTATCTTCCTTTTGACCTTTGATGAATATTGGACTCTTTTGGCATTCCAAACAACATTCTTTCAAAATGTATGCTTCATAAAGATTGTAGTTTACTTCCTAAGCTTTCTAGAATGAGTTTGATCAATAAATTCAAAGTTTATTTACTATGTCAAAGACCCAAAGAATAGAGAGCAAAAGTTAAGCAAAGCCCAATTGTCCAAACTTGGAGAGCAAGGAAAATCAAGATATGGAAACCATCCAAGTGGATGATTTCAACAAGGAATAGCTGGCAAAAGACCTCTAGACTTGGAGAAGAAAAATTAAGATATTAATAAATAATCTTTTAATTAATTAACCTAATTTCTATTAAGTAGAAAATCAGACAACTTATTCTATGAGCCGATTAGGGTTATTATTACTTAATTAGTTTATTATTATTTTATGCTTTGTAAAAGGCTATATAAAATCACATAATGCTTATGTTTAACACGATTGAGTTTGAATACAAAATAGCTTTTGCTAATTTCAAACTGGAAGAGATTTCCTTTTCAAACACTTTGGTGAGTTACATCCAAAGTTTCTCTTGTGGGAGTCATATCACAAGGCAGAGTTTATGCGCGTTCAAAGTTCACTTTCCATAATTGAAATTACAGAAATTTAAGGAAAGAAGGAGTGGGCGGTCGATCTCTGCAGTTGATCACATCTTGGGCGATCGATCAGCATGATCAACTGGCGTTGCTAGGAGTTAATTTTGGTGGGCATTCAATGAAAGGGTGGTCAATCATCTTTCAGTTGAATCGATCATTCGCCATAAATTTTCAACGTTTGGAAGCAATATTTGATCACATGAAACACTGAACACACGACCTATGGCGTTCTAGTGTCTTCCAATGTCTCCCCCGACGATTTATATTCAAGGAATAAATGTAGAGTCATCTAAAGTGTGTATAAATAGGACGTGAGGTGAGGTTTTTTCCTGGAAAAACTGGGAAGAAAGAGAGAGAGAGAGAGAGAGAGAGAGAGAGAGAGAGAACTCCAATGAAGGATTATTGCCATGGTGAGGAATTCGAGCTGAGGAAAGTGAATAGGAGAAACACATGAGTTAAGGAATAATGTGTGTGTTTTGTCCGTAAGGATATACATTGCAGGAGTAGGATGTTTTGCTGATAGTTTTGTTGTGCTATAAGTTGTTTCTTATCATTGTTATTCTCTGAAGGATTGATTTTGTGATGTAGTCGTTACTAAGGATAGCTTTAGTATGCTTTTATGAATTAACTCCCTGTGTTGCTTTAGTGTTAATACTTGATAATATTGCTTATGTCGATGGTTTGCAACTTTTCATGAAGAGAATGAATTAGGGTACTGACAGGTAGAGGGAAGAAGGAAGTGGGTTTATATAATATGTAAACTTTTATTACTGTTATTATTTGTTTATCATTAATATGCTGTTATTATATCCTCAGGTTAGAAAACTAAATCACAAGAGAAAAATCTGCAAGACATAAATTAATGATATAGACTTAGGTTTATACTTAGATAAAAATAATTTCTCATAATTAACTCCCTTATTATTGTAGATAAATTAGAATGTTATTTGCGGATAGATTTAGAAGTCAAATAGATTAGTTTCCTTGTGAGTGATTGATATCAATGGACATCTTGCTTAGGTTAATAATCTCGACTGAATTAGAACAAATAGGAATTTATTTAATTATGTTAAATTGAATGTTTATGTACATTATATAGATATAGAAAATTAGATTAACTACATGATAAAAATAGTTAAGTCCTAAATTCATATTCAAGTGGTGGATACCATAGAATAATGCTTATATTGATAAAGATTAAGTTAGAAATAATGCATCAAGAAAAGAGAAATTGATGTATGATATTATGATGTAATACAAACATGTTCAATCTTAATGTTACAGTTGAAGCATAGTAATTGTATGTTAGTTGTTTGTAATATTGTTTGCGACATATGAACTGTTGTGTGTGACATTCATATAAATATGTTAGTAGGATTGTACATCATGCATTTCATGGGCTAATAATGAAGATAATAAATAGTGTTTCCTACGTGAGTTTGAAAAATTAAGAGGTCGCTCACACGTAAGAAAACTGCTCGTTTAAGTAAGTTCGGAAACTGAAAAGGTTGCTCTTACTCAACGGGGGGTGAGTTCAGAAACTGTGGAGGTTGCTCTCACCCAAGAGTAAATAAATGTAATGCAAGTGGGCTCATTTTTAGGGAATTCGGAAACTTAATAGGTTACTCTCATGTAAAAACGAACTCATATGGTGAGTTCGGAAAATGAAGAGGTTGCTCTCACCCAACTTACAAATGTATCAGGCTTAATCATGTAGGGTTGTCATAGAGGTTAAGGTTGCATTTCATTTTATATTCCTTACTAGGCAATAGGCTCATTATTCCTCCTATGATGTTGGTATGGATGATGAGCCGGTTGAAGTGAACGTTGAAGGAGTGTGATGTGATGCAAGCTTGTGTTACCTTGCGAGATACGACCTCAGGGGTTATGGCTCTAAATGAATAAAAGTTGTTTTTAAATACATAAAGACTTTGTTAGGAATTTCAAGTATTTATTTATGTTGTTTTTTGAAAAACAGTTAAATGTTTTTATTCCGCTTACGTACTCTGATGTTTTTCTATTAAGTATGATTTAATGGGATTTTAAAATGTTCAAAATTTTACGATAAATTCATAAACGGAAATGGGATGCTACAATTATGGTATCAGAGTATAACCGGGTCTAATGCGGTTCTGTAGACTACTGGTAACACGAGATTGGTCGCGTCATACTTCTTCAATTGTAAGTGCTTTATTATCTTACTTTATTGAGCTAAGTATGAATTCTTCTGTTATAGTAGAATTCATGTGCAAATATAAATTGATTGTAGTACTTAGTTTATTAGCATTCTTGATATAAAATATTTGTGATAGATACTTAGTTAAGTCTTTCCTCGAACAATTAGCTAAAGCCTTGATTAGGAACATTAACTATAAAATACTAAAAGATAAGTACCCATTGTTGCCTAATGAACCTAAATGCTTCCTAATGTACATCCCCTACGACAATTAGTTAGCATTTTGAAGTAGCTAATATTGGGCAAAAACAAAATTATTGTAGGATAATAGAATGGCAAGAGGAACTAGAGGAAAGGTCCAAGCCAATATGGTGAACAATAACAATAACAGTAGAAATGGAGCTGATGGATATGAGAATATTATTGATCAAGAGAATAATGCTCCACGCGATGGCAGAAATGATGTTCTAGATCACCTGACAACAATTGTAGAACGCCTTGTAGAAAAGGGGAATGAGAATGAGAATCAACGTCAATTGGCTATTCCAGTTGAAGCTGGTTGGGAGAAGTTTAGGAGACTTAAACCTCCTTGTTTCAATGGGAATATGGTTGATGTTGTTTGTATTGAGGAGTGGATTTGATCAATTGAGGACATGTTTGAATACACAAGGATAGGGGAAATCGAGAAGGTTTCGTGTGCTGCGTACCTGCTAATTCAGGATGCGAGGTTTTGGTGGGATACTATTAAAGCGGCACGCGATATTCAAGAATTGACCTGGGATCAATTTAAAGAGATCTTCTATTAAAAATACTTCAGCCAAACTATCCAATCAAAGAAGTTACTGGAGTTTGTTCTGTTGCACCAAACTGGAACTGTATCCGAATATGTCATGAAGTTTGAAGCACTCTTTCGATTTGCGTCACACCTGGTGGCAAACAATGATCACAAGGTCCATCAGTTTGTTCTTGGGTTGAGAGTCGAGGTTCTCAGGGGAGTTAAGATCTCTGGTACTCAGGGCATCCCTTATTCAAAGATTGTTGCTAAAGCATTGGAGGTTGAGGATGCTGAGTTAATGGTGACTCATCAGTGTGAGGCAAATCAGAAATTATGGAAAAATACTCTTAATCAACAACAAAGGGGTGGATCAATGATAAATAAGGGGAGAAAAAGGCCTTTAGAATATGAAGTACAACAAATTAAGGATAAGCGCCCAATGAATGTGACAAACACTGCCCCTGCTAATACGAGGACTCAGCAGTCGAATCAATGCCCAAAGTGCAAGAAGAACCATTTTGGGGAATTTCAGATGGGAATTGATCGATGCTTTAGATGTGGAGAGTCGGGGCATATTGCTAAATTTTTCTCAGTTAGAGTTGGTGGATCTAGTGGTGTGACACCTAGAGTCTTTTCCCTATATGGCGAGGAGGCACCTGATGAATAAATGGATGAAATAGTGGGGGAGGATGGCCTATTGTGGTGTCAGGTATGCCTTATGATTTAAGTTGATATATACAAGTCCTAGGAATGATGAGTGGTTAGTAATGTCATGCCAATTTATTTATGTCATGAACAATTTACGTTAATGATATAGCAGCATATGTTTTATTCGATTTCGATGATATTCATTCCTTCATTTTGAAGGGATTTAGTACAAGGATAAATCGTTCCCCTGAATTAGAAGAAAGTAATAATCGTGTCCACCTGCCCTCTGGAGAATACCTAATTACCAATGGAATCCTAAGAGCTTATGCCATAAAAATAAACAATCAAACTTTCTATGTCGATTTGATTGTCATGGACATGAAAGGATATGACATTATCTTGGGTACTAACTGGTTATCTGAACATCAAGCAATAATCAGTTGTAGAAGAAGAGAAATATGGTTTTTCTCCCATGATGGTGAACAACATACATTTGTTGGAGTCAAGGAAAAAGGCAGATTGATTATGATCTCTGCGCTTAAGGCGGACCGATTAATGAGGAATGGAGATGAAGGGTTTCTTGTTAAAATATTGGATACAATGGTTACATCAAAAATAAGGATGGATGAGATTCCCCATTGTTCAAAACTTTCTGGACGTTCTTCTCGACCAACTTCCTGGATTACCCCCAGATCGGGAAATAAAATATGTGATTTACCTTCACCCTGAAACAGAACCAATTTCAAAGAATCCATATACAATGGCCCAGCTGAATTAAGAGAATTGAAGGTTCAACTTAAGGAGTTAATTAATAATGGATTCATTCATCCTAGTTTTTCACCGTGGGGAGCACCGGTGCAATTTGTAAAGAAGAAAGATGGGTCGATGAGGATGAGGATGTGTATTGATTATCGCGAGTTAAATAAAGTAACTATTAAGAACCGATACCCTCTTCCAAGAATTGATGATTTGTTCGACCAATTGCAAGGAGCTTGTGTCTTTTCAAAGATTGATCTCTGATCCGGATATTATCAGTTGAAGGTTAAGCCTTATGACATTCCTAAAATAGCATTCAGGATGAGATATGGACACTATGAGTTTCTGGTTATGTTATTTGGATTAACTAATGCCCCGACGGCATTTATGGATTTAATGAACTAAGTCTTTACTAAGTACTTAGATAAATTCATCATTGTATTCATCGATGACATACTAATTTACTCATGCTCTGAGGTGGTACATAGAGAGCATTTAAGGATTTCTCTATCTATATTGGCGAGGCATAAGTTGTACGCGAAGTTTTCTATATGAGAGTTCTGGTTAAGTAAAGTGAGTTTTCTCAGTCACATAATTTCTAAGCATGGTGTGGAAGTTAACCCTGCAAAGATTTAGGTGGTAGTTAAATGGTTGCAACCAATGAATGTGGGGGAAATAAAAAGAATTCTTGGTCTGGCAGGGTATTACAGGAGATTTATAAATGGATTTTCAAGAATTGCACTACCCCTAACGGGCTTGACAAAGAAAAATGCACGGTTATGGTGGATGATCGAATGCGAGAAGAGTTTTCAAAAGCTGAAACGATGTCTAACTTTGGCTCCTATCTTCTCCTTGCTTGTTGATCATCCTTCAGCTGAATTGATCATCCGCCATAAATTTTCAACGTCTAGAAGCGATATTCAATCGCCTGAATCACTGAACGCATGGCCTTTGGCATTCTAGTGTCTTCCAACGTCTCCCCTGATGCTTTTTATTCAAGGAGTAAATGGAGAGTCGTTTAAAGTGTGTGTAAATAGGACATGGGGAGAAGTTTTTCCTAGGAAAACTGGGAAGTGAGAGAGAGAGAGAGAGAGAGAGAACTCCAATGAAGGATTACTGCCACAGTGAGGAATTTGAGCTGAGGAAAGTAAAGAGGAGAAATGCATGAGATGAGGTAAGGAATAATGCGTGTGCTTTGTCTGTAAGGACCTACATCGCAGGAGTAGGATGCTTTGCTAATTGTTTTGTTATGCTATAAGTTGTTTCTTATCGTTGTTATTCACTAAAGGGTTGATTTTGTGATCTAGTCGTTACTAAGGATAGCTTTAGTATGCTTTTATGAATTAACTCCATGTGTTGCTTCCGTGTTAATACTTGATAATATTGCTTATGTTGATGCTTTGCAACTTTTCATGAAGAGAATGAATTAGGATACTGACAAGTAGAGGAAGAAGGAAGTGGGTATATATAATCTGTAAACTGTTATTAGTGTTATTATTTGTTTATCATTAATAGGTTGGTATTCTGCGATGAGTTCTGTTAGTTTTATATCCTCATCATATTGATAATTAAAGATAATATGCTGTTATTATATCCTCGGGTTAGAAAACTAAATCACAGGAGAAAAATCTGCAATACGTAAATTAATGATATAGACATAGGTTTATACTTAGATAAAAATAATTTCTCATAATTAACTCCCTTATTATTATAGATAAATTAAAATGTTATTTGGGGATAGATTTAGAAATCAAATAGATTAGTTTCCTTGTGAGTGATTGTAATGTCCCGATATCATTTTTTTTTTGTATACGAGATGTAATTGAATGTCGGGTGGAGTGGGATATTACATTGCGTATTTAAACATGTTAAATTGTGACATGTATTTATGGGGAAGATGTTATGGGACGAATTTTAGGTAGAAAAATGTGTTAAGTGCTGGACTGGACGTTTTCAGATGCCTATGAACGACCTGTAGACGTCGTTCCTCATCTGCAAACGTATGGAACGCCGTCCCTGCACTTTGGGACGACTCTTGCGAACGCTGCCTCATGTCCAAAGTCACCTCTGTCTCTAACTTGACCTTTCGGATGTTTCATAGATGAGTGTGGTCGAGAGTGGATTCGTCCGCTTTGAATCTATCCAATTACTAGATAGTTCCGGACGATCCCAGACGAATGTGAATGTGGACGGAGTGCGTCATATTTGAATCTGTCCAATTTCTGGATACTTTCGGACGCGTTATGCAGATGCCAAATTGCGTTCGAATGTCGCATTCGGATGGTACGGACAGGACGAGGATGCCATTTCCCGTCCTTAAACACCATTCTGCCTTAGGGATTTTACACATGCGGACGAACCAACACGTCCGCACTCATCTGAAACAGACTAGATCTACGTAAATTTAGGGATTTAAAATCAGAAAAATTGATGCATAACCAATTAGAACAGGATCCCTCGACAGCGAATGGTCCCCTCTAGGGTCTGACCACGTGGAGCCGCCCTCCTAACCCCCTAGGTGTACGGGTTGTCTCCTTCTCCAAGCAAGACTTCTCCTCTTAATTGTCTTCCTCACCATTTCTCCTTTTGCGTGAGTGTTTCCTGCGAACGAGGGAGAGCTCCTACGAGTGTTCCTTGTGAGAGTGAGTGTTCTAGGAGCTAGCATGAGTGAAGGTGGAAGTAGTGGAGCTAGGAGTTGAGGTCCGTGAAGCTGCTGTGAGCTTGAGTTGCTGCTGTGGAGATCATTGTCCGTGAGTTTTGTTTTTCACAAATGGTATGGAAATGGGTATGTCTTGGCCAGTGGAGGCTCTACCTACAAATAGAGTGCGTGAGTGTAGATTATTTTTAGCTCTGTGACATTTCCTTGTTGATAGTCCGTAGATTCTTTCCTAGTTGTTAATTCTGTTGCTTTGTTATTAGCTCTGATATTTCCTTTATTATTAATTTTGTTAGCAATGCTTCACTTAGTCACTTAGATAGACGATTGATGAATGTTCACTGCTTAGATAAATGATTTATGTCTGAAGGTATTATTATGACTTAAAATGAATGAGTTAGGAGCTCATCGAGAATGATCCTGTTTATTATTGTTTAATGGCTGTCTATTTTACTTGCTGTTTAGTTAAATCTTTTCTGCTCCTTATTGTTTAGTCAAACATCTCTGTGACTATCATAAGTATTAAATAAACCGTCAACTTCCCTCCTTCACGATGCACATATTGTTCTGTTGTTATCATTGTTTAATATCTAGACATTAACTAACCCTTAAATGAGTATGTAGAACCATCTTGAGCATGTTTAACTTGTAATATTCTCTAAGCATCCTAATCAATTTATTGTAGTTTATTAAATAAATAAGCATGTAAATAATTTAATTAATTTAATCATGTGAACAAATGTCTAATTAGCTAATTAACGGTAATTAATTGGAGTATGCTTAAGTAAGTGTAATTACTTCTCGAACATGTAAAGTGACTAATAATTAACTAGAATAACAATCGTAGCATGTAATTAGCATAATTAATTAAGTACCATGTTTAGTTTCTTAAGCATGTTTAATTAACTAGACTAGTTCGTGGCATGTAATTAGCATAATTAATTAAGTAGCATGTTTAGTTTCTTAAGCATGATTAATTAACTAGACTTGAGCATGTTAAATTACTAGAGTAATTAACTAGAATCACAATTATATTATTATTTGAGCATGTTAATCTGAGTGTGGTTAATTAACTAACTATAATAATATTAGCATGTTAATTAACTAAGTTCTGCCATATTAAATCAGCATGTTTAATTGACTAACTAGAATAATATTAGCATGTTAATTAACTAAGTTATCCGAACATGTTTATAATTAATCTTCACCCATGTTAGTTAACTATTACTTGTTCAATCTTCCAGTGTGTTAATTAACTCTTCAAGCATGTTAATTAACTATTAATCTTCACGCATGTTAATTAACTATTAGGGTTGTTTGATATTAACTCATCCATTGTTAGTTTTCTACAATTCCTACAACTTCTCTTGATTTTCTTTATTACAAATGCTTTATTTTGATAGAGATTTAATAGAGATCAATGCTATGGTGAAAGCTTAAAGATGGAATGTGATAAATGCTTAGTGCTTGAACGATGATAGTTTCCTTAACAATGGTTCTGTTCTGTACATTTATTACTCATGGTAATGACAGTTTCCTTATATTGTAGTGATAATATTACTCTTCTTTTGTTAGTTTAGAATTCAATACATGTCGATAACCTAATCTGAGCATGTTTGTAATCTTTCTTGAGCATGTAATTAACTAGAATAACTAACCAGAATAATGAATGTAATCTTTCTTAAGCATGTAACTTAACAAGGATAATGAACTCGAATATAAATCTTATCTTTCTTGAGCATGTTTAATGAATTAGAATAATAATTGGAACTAAGTTGTTAACTTTAATGTTCTACCTTACTTTATATGCACGTTTCCTTTAGTTCTTGTTATCTATGTCTATTTACTGTCGTCACACTCTTACATAGCATGCTATATTTGTTGTTTCCTTTACGTTTCTTTTATTGTTGTATCTAGATGTTAAAGCATATCCCTTACTGTTTAATTATCTCTATAATTGTCTCCTTCATGTGTCTTGCTTTCAATCATTGTCATTCAATTATTGGTTACTTTCATTTTTATGCGCTTTCAATTCCTGCTATTCATTACTTTCCTTTATATGCACAATTCAATTATTATATATGTTAAGTTATACTACATCATGCATCATGTCATTGGAGAATGCATCATCATGCATCATGTTAATAGAAACCAAATAGGGATTGCCACCGGGTGGTATTCATATATGCATTATGTGAGGAAAAAATGTTAAGAAAATGATGAGAAAAAGAAGAAAAAGGGAGTTAGGAGGCGGATGGGTAGCGGATCTTGTCCACGGCTAGGTGAAGCCCCCTACCTCGACAGGAACGGGGACCTAGTTGCAAGTAAAGGGTTAGGTCTGATCAACTATTCCATCTCCTAAGAACCCTCCAATCTCCAGCTCGATGTACGAGTAAAGAACCCAAGAACCAACAATTTAATGAAAAGATTGGTTTGGGTGGCCCCCATTCCAAAAGGACTAAAGAGAAGCATATCATACTGCATAAACCCTTTTTCCTTACTAAGCCTTTGGGCTTACAGTTTACTTGTGGTGTATGTGTAGGTACTCATAAGAGGAGACGACTAATAGATCAAAAAGCAAGGATGAAGGATTTGCACGCGCGAGAGTTGTGGCTAGCCAGGCTAAAAAGAGTAAAAGAGAGAACGGTTTTAGTTAAATTGTAGTTAATGGTTTAGTCATCATTTCGAACACGCAGTATTTAACTGTTTAGTTTTCACATCTAAAATGATTTATGCTTCAGCTATGTTTTAAGGAAAAAGGTTTTAATGGTCTGGTTTCACACTCTGATATTATATTAAAAAGGTTTTAATTTAAGGTTTTAGCGGTTTGATAAAAGTTTTAAATTTTAGCAAATTTTTAAAGGAAAAAGAAAAACTGGGTCATTACAGTGATTGATATCAATGGACATCCTGCTTAGGTTAATAATCCCGACATGAATTAGAACAAATAGGAATTTATTTAATTATGTTAAATTTAATGTTTTGGTACATTATATAGATATAGAAAATTAGATTAACTATATGATAAAAATAGTTAAGTCCTAAATTCATATTCAAGTGGTGGATACCATAGAATAATGCTTATATTGATAAAGATTAAGTTAGAAATAATGCGTCAAGAAAAGAGAAATGGATGTATGATATTATGATGTAATACAAACATGTTTACTCTTAATGTTACAGTTGAAGCATAGTAATTGTATGTTAGTTGTTTGTAATATTGTTTGCAACATATGAACTGTTGTGTGTGACATTCATATAAATATGTTAGTAGGATTGTAGGTCATGCATTTCATGGGCTAATAATGAAGATAATAAATAGTGTTTCCTACATGAGTTTGAAAACTTAAGAGGTCGCTCACACATAGAAAACTACTCGTTTGTGTAAGTTCGGAAACTGAAAAGGTTTATCTTATTCAATGGGGGGTGAGTTTGGAAACTGTGGAGGTTGCTCTCACCTAAGAGTAAATGAATGTAATGTAAGTGGGCCCATTTTTAGTGAATTCAAAAACTGAATATGGTGGATCAATCATTGTTCTAGCTGCTTGTTGATCGATCATACTGAATCCCCTGCTCTACAATGGAATCTTTTATTGAGTATTAAGTGATTATTGTCATTTTATTGAAGTTTGTTTATTGGCTGATAATCTGTCTGGGAATTTTTCTGCTTTAATCAATGGATTGGTTAGCTGATTCGATCAAATTTCTATTGTCCTATTGACTTGATTTTTGGCTGAGATAATATTTGTATTGTTGAGCTACAACCCTCCAATTTTGGCGTTCATAGCTTGTATGCAAGCAGAGTTCCACTCGTTTCAATTTCAGAGGCCGGATCTGATCTGTGGAAACCCTAATTTTGGGATTGTGTTGTTTTTGCCATATCTGGAGTTTCCGAGTGGTTTTTGTGCTGGATGTTTGATATGTTGTTTATGAACAAGTTGTTTTGCTGACCTCCAAATTACAGCTAATTCTCACGTCTAGATTGGGAGTTATTTCCATTTGACGTTTTGTGGACGGAATATTACAGATTATTGTGGCTGATTTAATCAAGTGCCCTTTGTGATTTTTGGAGCATGTCATTTGGTATCAGAGCCTTGCTCACGTTTTTGCTGTATTATTGTGATTAATTGTGGTTTATCATGAGTACTAGGAGTGGAGCTCATTATCATAATACTAGGGAGACCAGGAACAATACAAGTGCACCACCCGAGGAAGTGCATGAACAAGCCGAGCCTAGTATGCAAGAAATGTTTGAAATGATTTGTAAGCTTCAACAAAGTCTAGAGAATCGTTCTAGTAGGCATGTGAGGGGCCCTAGGACTCCTAAACCAAGGGAAAAATTCAACATATCAATCGAGTCAAGGGGCCGAAATAAAAACTTGTATGATAAGAGTGAGGGAGAAAGCGTTATGGAAGAGCTTCCAAATTCGAGAAGAAGATCTCATAAAAAGGATTATTTTAAGCTTGTGGATTTATCCATCCCTCCATTTAGTGGATTCAACAATGATATTGAGTGTGTGGATTGGTTGGAAAAAGTTGATAGAATATTTGATTGTCACGAATTTTCGGATAATGGTAAAGTGAGACTAGCCTCCTTAGAATTTGTGGGATATGCTAAATCTGGGTGGAATAATTTAATAGCTCAGCAACTAATTGATGGGGAAGATGATCTTATTACTTGGAAGATGATGAAAAGGTTTATGAGAAAAAGATTTGATACATCTCGACCTTTCACAAAAAATATCCTCCCTCCAAAACCGATTTTGAAAAGGGACAGCAAGTTTAATACCGTGAAGAATACTGAAGAAAAAAGTCTTCTATTGATAGTAGCAAACCGAGATCTAGAGATGTCAAATGTTTCAAATGTTTGGGTTTCGGCTACATCGCCTCTTAATGTCCGAATGCAAAAGTGATGATTCTTAAAGCGAGAACTAATGAAGTAATTATTGAAGATAAGGAAGAGGTTTCAGCTTTAATAGAAGATGAGAATGAAGAAGAGACTATTTATGCTCCCGAAGGACCACTTTTCGTGATGAAGACTAAAGTGGATGAAGAAAATTGTTTCCGGGTAGTTGAGAAAGAGTGTTTACAAGTTGGAATTCTCAAGGATGAACATATAGAGAATGGAGATGGTTTAATGGCAGCAACTAAGAAGGAAGAAACTTCCCCTCAAATGGAGACACTTATGGACCTAGAGGAAACACACCTAATGGAGGATGGAAAGTCCTCCACTTTGCCTAACCGAAGTGATTTATGTAAAATGGAAGAAACTTGCACAGCGGAGCATGGAGATAAGTTCTTTGCAGCAACCATTGAAGGAGAAAATGATTTTAAGGAGTTAGCTTTTATTCAAGAGGAACTTTTTTTCTTGACCGTAGAAAGACCTCTCATTATTGAATATCGAGAAGAGAAAATTCATGGCGAGTTGACTTGTTATGATTTATGTTGGGGCATAGACAAAGTAAATTTTTTATTCACAAATGGAAGGATATTTAACATCCATGCTTACATGCATATGGATAAAGGTTGGGGCTTTGGTGCATTACCACCTTCGAGTCTTTATTTGCTAGTCTACGATAGTGGAGAATCAAGCACACTAGCCGAAACTAGTTGCTCGAGGTATCCCCCACCAAACACTTTGATTACTTGGCTTTTTGAAATAGGATGGATCAAGAGTTTTTTTAGTGATAAATCTATTCAACCCAAGGGAATGAGAAATATAGACTATAGTGTCTTTAAAGCAATACTTAAATTCTTAAAATGCAAGAAGAGGAAGACAACATTGTTGACCGGCACACCAAAACCAAGGTACTCCCTCTTGTCTGACTTGAATGCTAAGCTTCTTGGATTTTGTTAGATTAAAGGGCTGCATATTGATAATAAAGGCTCTGGTCCTTGGAGTGATTTAAATATTAAGGAGCTCAAGGATGGGTATGACCCAATGGAAGACATTTTCAAGAAAGATGGCAATCCTAGTGTATTCAAGAATGAGCTTATAAAATCCACCGTATTTGTAGTTCAAGGTGGGGATCTAACTCAATACTTTGAAAAAAAGAAAATATGCGAGACTTGTTGGGAATTTTTCTTTTGGTCTCTAAAGCATGAAGATGGTGCATGGCAACAAGTCCTTATTGACGGGCAAGGAAAGATAGGCTATCTTGATATACTCCTTGAAAACTTTATTATTGTTCTTTTATATGGATGCTCTAATATGAATGAGTTGACTCATGATGTCAACAAATGCTTCCCATTTGATCCAGGAGGGAGATTTGTTAAAGATAATCAAGCATACTTCCTAGATTTGAGGGCAAATCCTTTTCAACCCCGGGAGTATGATGTGCCCCAAGTTCCTGTCACTTGAGCCTGAGCCAAGGGCTCCTTTATTTTCTAACTTTTTATTCATTTTGTAGGTTTTTGATCAATTTACCAAAGAAGAGTTGGTGCATTTTGGCTAGTGGAGGTCATGCAATCATAGGAGAAATTTGTGAGCTGTCCTTTCCGCCTTGAATCTGACCCTCGGCTGTTCACGTGCATTTTGGACAATCAGGATGACTTCGTTTCAACTTTGGTCCTTCATACCAAATGTAGCCAACATCAGAAGCTTTCGAACAAGCTATTGAATGTTATATTTGAGTTTTATTTGCTATGTCAAATGTCCCATGTATAGTGACAAAAACCCAACTCAGATTTATTGTTTTTGTGTTATTGTTAAGGTCTATTTAGTCATTTGCTATTTAGGGTTAACTTCATCTTTTGTCATGTTTTTGTAAACACTTTGGGTTAAAACCCTGCCTTTTGCAATTGGAATGCACTTTTGGAAGAAAAATCAAAAACCCTTATTCTTGAAGCGAGAGTGACCGCACGGAACCCCCCCTTCGGCTGAACTCCTTTGTTGCCTGAACTTGCTGCTCTTTGATTGCTACTTGAGCAAGTTGGAAAGGTTGCTATTTCCTCCAATTCTTCACCTTTGTGGTGTGGAAGTAGGAGAAGCATCGGAACCCTTGGAGAGTGCTTGATCTTAGATCAAGCCGAGCTATCTCGTCCCTCTCATGGTAGGAGGATAAACGGACTCCTTGGTTACTCTTATTATTTCATGCTACTCGTAAGGGGAATCATTGTTCTAGCTTCTTGTTGATCAATCATACTGAATCCTCTGCCCTACAATGGTATCTTTTATTGAGTATTAAGTGATTATTGTCGTTTTATTGAAGTTTGTTTGTTGGCCGATAATCTGTCTGCGAATTTTTCTGCTTTAATCAACGGATTGGTTACCTGATTCGATCAACTTGTTGCTGTCCTAATGACTTAATTTTTGGCTGAGATAATATTTGTATTGTTGCGCTACAACCCTCCAATTTTGGCGTTCATAGCTTGTATGCAAGTGGAGTTCTACTCGTTTCAATTTCAGAGGCCGGATCTAATATCTGGAAACCCTAATTTCAGTATTGTGTTGTTTTTGCCATATCTAGAGTTTCCAAGTGGTTTTTGTGCTGGATTTTTAATATGTCATTTATTAATGAGTTGTTTTGTTGACCTCCAAATTACAGCTAATTCTCACGGCTGGATTGGGAGTTATTTCCGTTTGAAGTTGTGGACAGAATATTACAGATTATTGTGGCCGATTTAATCAAGTGCTCTTTGTGATTTTTGGAGCACGTCAGCAATAGGCTCATTATTCCTCCTATGATGTTGGTATGGATGATGAGCTGGTTGAAGTGAACGTTGAAGGAGTGTGACCTGATGCAAGCTTGTGTTACCTTGTGAGATACGACTTCAGGGGTTATGGCTCTAAATGAATAAAATTTGTTTTTAAATGCATAAAGACTTTGTTATAAATGTCAAGTATTTATTTGTGTTGTTGTTTGAAAAACAGTTAAATATTTTTATTCCGCTTTACGTACTCTGATATTTTTCTATTACGTATGATTTAATTGGATTTTAAAATGTTCAAAATTTTACGAAAAAATCATAAACGAAAAGGGAATGTTACAAGGGGTCTTGGAATTAAGAGGTTTGGTTAAGTACATTAAAGGTTATGCATGTCTCAGACAATAAGTATATGAATGGATGCTAATATGGATATTTTTGTGTTTTTATAGGCTGATCAAAACAAAGAAACACTTGCTTAAATTGTTATAACTATGTTAAGACTTTAAGGTAAGTAATATTGTATGTGTATAGCCTTTTGATCTACATCACAAGATGTTAAAGAGATTATGTGATTAATTGTTGATATGTTGTGTTAACTGATAATATGTTGCTCTATTTGTGATAATGTTGATCAAAGATATGTTGTAATGTTAATGTTGATTTATATCATACAAGAATGGTTAAATGATATGTTAAGATACATGTAATGTTGCATTAATTCTCATGCATTATGTTTTACAATAAAAGAATTAAAATTATTTTCATGCATATGTTTTCATGTACAAAAGACAGGAGGTTAAAGGTAAGATACATAAGAGGCTTTGGCGATACAACTCTAATGTTGAGACTTTGGTGAATGTGGACCCCAATAATGGGTGCTTTGGTGGGTATGACCTCCAATGATTAAGGCTTTGAAGTTGTGTCCAATGATAATGATAATGAATGTCTAGAACGTTGTTGGAAGTTGCATCAGAAGGTTACTGGGCATTAAAGGGTGGTGTCCCTTGGCTTTCTATCTTCACGCAGAGAGGCGTTGGATAATATTGTCTATAAATAGAGAAGAATGGCAACGAGAAATGGAGAAGAAGAAAATCACATGGAAGCTCTGCCAAAATATAGTGAGGGTGTCTTGCTTCTAGTGTATGTGAGAATAGAAGGGAGAAGAGTTTGAGAATAGTTGTAGTATATTGTTGGAAATGTTGGAAAATGGCAGTATGCAGCCGTGAAAGTTTGGAGGAGTTTACAAGATGATGGGAGAGTGAGAGAAATGAGTGTTGTGAGCTAGCTTACAGAAGCCGTGAAGGTGATAAGGAACAGTGAGGTGTTGGAATGTGAAGAGGAGTTCCCTTGGATTTCTGATTCGTGGATGCGGGTAAGCAATCTTCACTCACGTTTTGTTGGGGATTAATACATGTGTACTCTCTCTATTGATTATTATTGGATAAAGGAATTCTGGAATTTGGATAGTGATTGTTGTGGTTGAAGTTTAAGTGACAATGGATATATTATGGATTATGGTTGGCTACTAGTTGGAAATGGGTTAAGCCGCTAAGCATGTATAATAGCTAGAATTTATATATTAGGGTGTTGTTAATGAAGTTTATTATTATCATGTAGTCTTAGTTGTTGAGATTAGTTATAAGATAAGGTTACAATTAATATTGTTCATTGTATGCAAATGAGTGTACCGCATATACATGTGTTTTATGCTAATGGAGTTGGAATACACTGTTAGATTGGAATTGTGATTGAGAGACAAATTATTAAGAAGATACAACGATTTGTTTGGAGTTAAGGTTAACCATTGAGGAATTATTATTGATAAATTATATTGTGACAAATAGGTTTTGAGAAGAAACTCTAAGTGCTAAACCTTTTTAAAGCTAAGGAATTGAAGTAGGTAGTACTGCATGTGTTTTGTCCTAAAAGGCCTACATCACGGGAATTAGGTGGTGTTTACTATTTGTATTGTTGATTGTTATGAATTGTATGTTTATAGAATAAGTTCAGTTCCTTAGTTAGGAATGAATCACGTGTTAAGGATACGATTGAGGAACATGTTAGATAGGAATATATGTGCACGACAATGTTAAGACTTGGAATTTTTAAAGTACGCGAAAATGAAATATATGTAAATAGATGTGGTCCAGTTTGTTACACCCTTGTACAGAAATCAAGATAAGTAAATAACTGTGGACCGGTTGGATATGCCCGGCACAGATATCTATGTGGTCCGGTTTGATATGCCCGGCACATAAACAATAAAAGACTAAAATAGTATGAGACAACAGAATTAAACAGTAAGATACATAAGTAGTTGTTTTTGTGGACTGGTTAGATACGCTTAGCACAAAAACCAAAGATAAGTAAACCAATTGTGGTCTTGTTAGTTATGCCTGACACAGATGTTTGTTTGGTCCGGTTCGATACGTACGGCATATAAATAGTAAAAGATAGAAGCAGTAAACGGATGTTTGTGTGGACAGGTTTGATATGCCCAACACATAAGCAGATGAAATAATAGTAAAAGAAAGAAACAATAAACATATGTTTGTGTGGTCTGGTTAGATACGCCCGACACATAAACAGATGAAATAACGATAAAGACATCAACAGTAACAGAGAAACAAAACAAAAAATAGTATGCGATGTTATAGAAATTGTATGTGAATTTCATGTTTTACATTTATACTACATACTTAGTGTTAGGCTCATAGTTAGGTCTCGTTGATGTAGGAAAGGAGCAGATGAATGGATAAAGCTGTTAAAGGATGTAGCTGATGGAGTATTGTTGTGTGGGTGTTTGTACTATTGGCGACATTGACCTGTGGTTATGGCTCACAGAAGATGAAATAAATGTATTTAAATGTTTTCAAAAACTTTTGAGTGTTTTATCAATTCAAATAAATGTTTTAAGTTAATGTGTTTATTTAAACAATGGGTTTGTGGTGTTAAATTGTAAAAGACTTCCGCTATATGTTTTATACGATTAAGACTTCCGTTGTTTATTACTCTGTTTTTCTATTATGTAATGGTTTTAAAGAAAAGAAAATTTTTATACGGAAAATGTTACGAGATGTTACAACCTTTGTTTCTTTCCTTGTGCTCTAAAAGTACATTCAATTTCCGGATCAAAAGGTTTCAGCTCCCACTTGTCTTCTTTAATGCTCATGCAAGGTAAAGTACTTGCAATAAAAATCAAATTTTTAGTGACAAAATAGTGTATAAATTTCAATTGATTCTATAAAAAGTAATTATGAAAATTGTTGTCCAACAACGATACCAAAAACTTGTTGTGCAATTATGTATCAAGAACAAATGTACACTATCGTAACAAGTAATATAATGATTAAGATTGAGTCTCGAACCCACGTAGAAAAATTTATAAAATTTCTTATTAAATAAATTTAAACTTCTACTTTAAGAGTTATCAAAAAAAAGTGATTTTTATAAATAATGAGATTAATAAAAAGAAAACAATTAACACGAGAGATAAATCTATATGAAAGATAATTGCAATTTCCCACTCTTTATACTTTTTGATTTATGTGTCACAACGATAATACAACAATATCAACTAACTAACTCAGAATTTTAATTATATGACACAATAATCCATTGATATACTATGTTATATTCTTTTACTAATTATTTTCATATGTTTATGCAAAGATATTATAAAAGATAAGGATGAATTAAACAAAAGTTATGTGATACAATCATATAGGTCTATAGTGATTGCGTAAAAACCTTAACTTTATGTCTAAAGCTAACTAACTACACATTATTCAACACAAATTTGCAATTCAAGTTACTGTTAGTACGTATAAAAAAATAACTTATAATTCAGGCAATCATCATTTTACCATAATAATAATGAAACACAATGTTGAATAAACTAATTGACAAAACTTCGCAAAACTAATAATACTTAAATATCAAATATAAAGTTTGGTAATTTATCCACTCAATCTTAAGAAAATTAGTACATGATGGAAAATAAAGAAAACAAAGCAAAATAATTAAAAATCGTCAAGAGCTGAAGAAAACAAATAAAATACTCTTGGTCATCAATTGTTGAAGACTCCTTTTTCAAGCAATCCGAGTAAATCTTTTTCAAATCTTTTCGTAACTTTCTTCAATCTCTCTTTTCCAAATCTTCTACACACATTCAGATTTTCTTTTCTGCAAAATTATAATAAGTAATTAGAATCCATCTCAAAACTTTAGAAAGATATAGAAAATTAATTAAATTTACAAAATATATCAACTAACTCGAAATCTTGCAAATTTTTAAAAAAAAGCTAAAATAAATATATATTAATTATTAAAATTCATACAAAATTATATCCAAATAACTCTACAAAATTGAGTTATCATGTCCTCTAAATTTGCTACTTTTTTCCCTACTCAAATGTGATCTTGTTGTTGTGCATTGGATGTTGATTTTGATACCTTGATTGATGCTTCATTTGATCAAGCGATCGGCATTTTGGCTACTTCCTCAAAGGATGTGATAGTTTGTCTTCCCAACACTCAGCCATATATCATGTTAATCTCCCAACTATAATTTTATAGTCTCATTTAGCATCCACTCTGCATCATAATTACAATCACATTTTGGAATAGTTCTAATAAAAATAGGGTATTTCGTGTTGTCCTTTCTCTCTTTCCCCCTCTTTTATCGTCCTCCCTCTTTTATCGTCCTCCCTCTATATATCCCCTAGGGGAAGGGGAAAAATTCTATTATGGATGATATGGCAAACTCAAATTATGTAGAAATTCTAGGATTGTTTTGCATTTGATTTACGAGTCTATAGAGCAGTAAGTGCTCACCAATGGAGATCGTAGTTGGGTTAAGATTCACTCATTCTCCTTCAAGTATTTGGCTAAAGAATTATGATTATTGCTAATTGGGAAAATGACAAACTAACCATCGTACTTTGTGATCAATGATAAGTCAACCACTAAATTATTTTTATTAACAAATTAATCACTAAACTATAGGAAAATGTCGCCGCAAACATCGTTGTCACATTTGCCATCAAAATCCGTCGAGTGACGTCTGTTGTGAGACTAGGGTCATCCATTATGAGTAGAACAACATAGTCTCAAGTCGAGGGACGTCTCAAGTTGAAAGACGTCCATTGTGGAACGAGGGACGTCCGTTGTGATACTAGGGACGTCTACTATGGGCAGAACGACCTAGTCTCAAGTCAAGGGATGTCCATTATGGACTGAGGGACGTCCATCTTTTTAAAAAAACAGGTGACTTACACATCAAAATTCGTCCTCGATCCAACGGCCAAAAATCATTGTCCGCCATTGTCTTTGGAAAATGACAAACTCCATCCTAGCCGTCCATTCTGATCAAAGGACGTCCATCCACGATCCAATGCCCATGAACCATCATCTGTCATCGCCTTTAGAAAATGACAAACTCCATCCTCGTCCGTCCGGGGTTGCTGCCTTGGACGTCTCCGTTCGATGATCCTTGGCATTAACATGACTGCGGCATTACAGTCAATGGATTTTGACAATTGTCCCCTGTTGTTGATGCCTTGGATGTCTTCATTCAACGGTCCTCGGCGTGAACGTGACCGCGGCGTTACAGTCGACGGATTTTTACAACAAACGTGACGGCGATGTTTGCACCGACATTTTTTCATAATTCAATGGTTAACTTGTTAGCAAAAAAAAATATGATGGTTAATTTATTATTGAACGCAAAGTACAATTGTTGGTTTGTAATTTTCCCTTGCTAATTTATAGCAAGTCTCCAAAAAATGGTTTATTTATGGAAACAATACAATAATTGTTTAAATTGCTTCTTGAGAGCACATGGCGTAAATATTATTATTTTCCATTACTTTTTGGATAACTCAACAATCATGAATTAAATATAGGGAAAATGACAAATCAACCATCATCCTTTACTTTTAATGATAAATCAATATCATCCTTTTTTTGCTAACCAATTAACCACTGAACTATAAAAAAAATGACGCCGTTAACATCATTGTCACGTTTTTCATTAAGTGCTTTGACGACGAACCCCAACGGTTGTCATAAAACCGCAGCTGTTTGACGACGAACCGCAGTGGTTTGTCATGAGACCGCGGCGGTTTGACGACGAACCGCAGCTGTAACGACCTAACTTTTCATTTACTTTTAAAAATACGTGGAATTTTCAAAACTTTTTTACAACGACTAAAACCTTTAAACCCTTTTTAGAGTAAAATCATTGTGCCTTTCAAAGCCGGATCATTAAAACTCATTCGTGAAATCATAGCGGAAGCAGTTGTAAAATCTTTTATGAAAACATAGAGAAAGCGAAATCAATAAGAAATATTAAACAAAGCATTACACGTTAATTACAAACCATTTTATCTTTACAAGCCATTTTATCTTTTATTTCCCTTAGCCTAGCCAAACACAAGTTCCTGCGCGTGCAAATCTTTCATCCCTGCTTTTTTATCTGTGCATTGTCTTCGCATACAAGTATCTACACCTACACCACAAGTAAACTGTAAGCCCAAAGGCTTAATAAGGAAAAGAATTTGTGCAATATGATATGTCTCACTTTAGTTCTTTTGGAATGGGGGCCACCCAAACCAATCTTTCATTACTTTTGTTGGTTCTCTCATTAGTTCTTTACTCATACATCGAGCTGGAGTGGAGGATTTTCCTCTGGAATAGTATAGTTGATCGGATCTAACCTCTTACTTACAACTAAGTCCCCATTCCCGACTAGGGAGGGGGCTTCGCTTAGTTGTAGACTAGACTCGCTACCCATTCCGCCTCCCAACTCCCTTTTCTTTTCTCTTTTCTCTTTTCTTCTTTTTCTTCATTTTCTTAACGTTTTTCCTCACATAATGCATGTGTGAGTACCACCTGGTGGCACTCCCTATTGGTTTCTATTAACATGATGCATGATGACACGTTCTCCAAAAAACATGATGCATGATGCAGTATAACATAACATTAACAATAATTGAATTGCGCATATAAAGAGAGTAAATGTCAATAATTGAATAGCACATTTAATGGAAGTAATGAACCGAAATTGAATAGCGCATGGGAATGAAAGCAAACTGTAATATAATGAATAACGGCGCATAAAAGAGGTAACAATAATGAACAGCGCATATAAGGGAAAGTGATAACTATGGAACACCCAATAATTGAATGACATAATTTAAAAGCAAAGCACATAAAGAGATAGTAAGGGACATGCTTATGATCAAGCTCAGATTAGTAAAGTCTAGTTGATTAGCATGATTTTTATTCTAATCTAATTACAGATGCTCAAGTTTACAAAGAAGGCAATAACATTACATTTCAGGACACGATAGCAGGGTAAAGCAATATGAAAACTATCACTATAGAAGGAAAGATAAAAACATGTATTCACAGAGTAGAATCATAATCAATGAAACTCTTAGTTCATTCATCCTTAGTTCACTATTCTTTCATCTTCTCTATTATTCTCTAATACCGTAAAGCATCAAATTGTAGAGTTTACAGTAAAGGAAATTACAGTAAAAGACTATACAGAATATCAGCAAAGGAATTCGATGCTACACCGATTAATTGATTACTTGGTTAAACATGCTCAGATTGGTTAAAGTTAATTAGTTAATAAACATGGCATAACTTAGTTAATTAACATGCTAATGCTAATATTATTCTAGTTGATTAAACATACTAATTAAATATTAGTTAATTAACATGCTAATATTATTCTAGTTAGTTAATTAAATATGCTAATTACATGCTAATTAAACATGGCATAACGTAATTAATTAACAAGCTAATATTATTTTAGTTAATTTTGTTAATTAAACATACTCATACAATTGTTATCCTAGTCAATTTATATGCTCAAAAAAGAATTATAATTATTACCCTAGATGATTAAACAACATGCTCTAATTAATTACTCTAGTTAGTTATCATAGTTAATTACATGCTCAAGATTCTAATTAGTTATCCTAGTTAATTACAGACTCAAGGAAATAGTCTAATGGATTAAACATGCTTAACTAGTTAATTAACATGCTTAGTTATTTGAACATGCTTAGAATTCTAGTTGACTAAACATACTTGTTACAAAGGTTATTCTAGTTAGTTAGACATACAAAATTAATTAACTAAACATGCTTGTTACAAAGGTTATTCTAGTTAGTAAGACATGCATAATTAATTAACTAAACATGCTTGTTACAAAGGTTATTCTAGTTAATTAGACATGTGAAATCAAGTAATTAGACAAGCTTGTTAATTAACTAAACATACTTGATTAGTTGATTTAATTATTCTAGTAACTTAACAACAGCAGGATAATATAAATTAAATGTTACAGCAAGAGAACAATAACAAGTATTCACAGAGTCATCATAAACGAAGAAAATCATAACTCATTCATGCTTAACATCGTTCATCATTCTACAAAGACTATCATTCAAGCTTATCATTCTACAGAGACAGAAAGCATTTATATGCTCTATGTCAAAGTAAAGCAATGAATTACAGTAAAGGAATTGCAGTAAAGGAAATTCAAGAATTAACACAGAATATCAACAACAAAGGAACACATGCACACTACTTGTTGGTAGGGCCACCACTGGCCAAGACACACCCAAGTTCTTACCTTAATTCTTTATCATGTTTGGCACTCAATCTTTATCTCTTTTCTTCCTTCTCAATACCTTCATAATTAAAAAACATTTATCCATTACTAACTTCTTATCGAATTCTATAAACTTTAACACTTAGCAAATTTCAATATTCACAACTTAGCAACTGAATATAATTTCTCATGCGTCACCTCATTTCTCTATAACTTAGAAGTAATAATCAACATAAGGAAACAACCTTTCATCAATAAATAACCAAGTCTTAATGGTTTATCAATTCACAGATTAACTAGAAATCATGATTAGCACTGCAACACATGTAACAACCAGAATTTTCATAAATCCTTTGAAATGCGTTAAAATTTTGAAATTTTGCTAAGGCCTTTGAAATCTCTTTTAAAACAATTATCAGAATGTGACGCTAAACCGGATCGCTACTGACCATTCGTAAAACTCATTATGAAAACCAATTAATAAAATGCGGAAGCGTAAATAAATCGTTAATGAAGAAACACTAATAATTTAAATGAAAGAAACTAAACATTTAATTATAACTCGTTACAACCGTTTTCTCTCTCACCCTTGCCTAGCCAGCCACGAGTCCCGTGTGCGTGCAAACCCATCATCCCTGCCTTTATGTTATCTATTCTTTATCTGCTTATTTTCTATTTCTTATTTGTTCGTCGTTTGTACCTACACCACAAGTAAACTATAAGCCCGAAGGCTTAGTAACAAAAAAGGGAAATGCAACATGAATGCCACTCTTTAGTTCTTTCGGAATGGGGGCCACCAAACCGATCCTTTGATTAGGTCATTAATCTGTTTATTACTTTACTTCTTCTTTTTCTTTGATCCCTTGGGATCCGTTATTCTATTGATCCCTTGGGGTCCATTATTCTATCATTCCATTTTTCCATACTCGTACTTCGAGCTGGAATTAGGAGGTTTTCTCGTGCAATAGCATAGTGGTCGAACCTAGCCTTTTTCCTCGCATCTAGAACTCCCGTACCCTATAAGGGAGGGGCTACGCCTAGATCTCATACTAGATCCGCTACCCATCCACTCCGAATTCCCTTCTTCTTCTTTACTTTTTCTTAGCTTTTTACCTCACTTATGCATACTTGCGTACCTCCACCAAGGTGGCACTTCCTAGGCTTTCTATTAACATGATGCATGAACATACATTCTTAGCCTATCGTGATGCATGATGCGTACAACATAACATTAACTGAAATTGAAACGCACATTCAAATTAATTGAAAGCAACTAAAATTGAAAACACATATAAAGAAAGTAAAGCGTATATTAGAGGAAAGAACTGTGCACCACAAGAAGCAAGTACAACATTAAATCTAAACAGCGAATGAACAATAAACTAAACATGCTCAGGAGGATAAGATAATTACTCTAGTTCTTTAATTCTTTAGCCTAGTTAACTTCCTAGTCCATTTACATGCTTCCTACGTTTATATCTCTAAGTGATTGTTCTAAGCAATTATCCAATTAAAATAACATGCTCCTACGTTGATTTCACACTTTTATGTCAAATTACGTTAATCTTGTTGGTTATCCTAGTAAATTCACAAGTTCAAGAATGAATTATATAATTAGATAGCATATCTAACTAATTGACATGCGAATATTAGAAATTAACATGCTTTAGTAAATTTCATGCTTACGTTGATTTCTTACTCTAGTTAAGCCAACTAGCACATTCAAAGGATTATTTATGCTAGTGAATTGATCATGTTATCTAATTAAGCATATTGGTTTTAATAAATTATAAACATGTTAATCCATTAATTTCATGCTCAAGGATTTGTCGTTAATTAAACAACTTATTACATGTGCTCAATTGATTTATATATATTGTCATCCAATTTATAACTAACATGCTTGACGAAGTGATTAACAACCATAAATTAAACGACTAGTAAACATTAATTTAGTTTACATGTTTTAGTTAACTAACTTAGGATTCTAATTGGTTAACATCTAAACATGTTTGGCCTAATTGATTAACATGCTTATTAATCTAACATGTATATCCAACAAGGGAATGGCACAACAAGGGAAGGGCAGAACAATTTACGTGTAGCCTAAAGGAAGCAATAAAATAAATCATGGAAAGCAATAAGGAAATGTATATGGTCTTTATCAAGAAAACTCTTAGCTCATTCTTGCTTCTCATCCTTCACCCTCTCATCATTTACACTTATCACATTCACTCATTGATTATTTATCACAGTAATTCAGCACAACAATTAAAGTAAAACGTAAGCGGTAAGAAGAACAATTAACAATAAAGAGCTAATCATATTCTACCAAATGCTAACAATTTTACACTATCAACAACCACAACCAAAGAAACACACTCACACACCCATACTTGTTGTATAGGGCCTCAATGGCCAAAACACCCCCTAATCCTTACCTCGATTCCTTACTGCGCGTCAGCACTTAACCGCTATCCTTTTTCTTTCCTTTTCCAATACCTTCATAATTAACATATTTATCAATTAATAACTTCTCGTCAAATTCTACACACTTTAACACTCCACAAATTCTAACAAATATGCTCATTATTCTTTTTATCCAATGCAATGGCAACAGACGTATCATTCTAACGTACCTAACTAACAGTGCACAATTTATATCATCATCTCCACTAGCAGAGGTAGTCATTAATCCATTAAACAGAAGCATTTACTTATTAACCATACAGCAAGGTAATTACATTTCATGCTAACATGGGTTGTTTTAACACTTCATTACTCATTATTGCAGACTCAATCAGAATTGTAAACTCAACCACTGACTATCAAAATCGGCAGGGAGAGAAACCTCATCCAAATAATCTCTGCAACTAAACTTTGCAACTACACAGATCACTGACCCCTAATAGAACAGAGAGCAACGTCCCAAAATCCATAAAATAGAGGAGAAATGTGCATTACCTGAGGGATCCCAAGGATCCGAGAAGAAACTGTCAACCATTTCTTCTTCCCCTGATGACCTTCTCTCGGTTCCAGCCCTCCACTTCATCCTTCTCTGCTTCCCTTTTTCCTCAGCTCACCCTCCAGAGAGCAAGTCTACTCTCTGCCCAGCACACGGATTCTCCAACCCCGCGACAGAAGCTCTGTCATTTTATCTCAGCACTCCACTGCATTTCTAGTCTTCCAGAGCGTACTCATCACTTTAGAGGGTACCCATCACCCTATGCCCTCTCTACACCAGTAGAGCACTCAAAATCTACTCCCCCTGCCAATCACAGCTACAAAGTCTAAGCTGTCTCCCTCCTGTCGACTTGTAGAGCAAGCTTCAGAAGGGAATAATTTAATTAATCATGAACCGGCAAGCTGGACCATGGCCTCTGGCCGGTCTAGCACCCATCACCGAACCGGGGCCACCCCACGACCCAAGACCGATCACCGCAGCCTCCCGACACCAAATCCCCACTGCTAAGTGCCAGACCGGTCGTTCATCACTATCGCTGTCGCCAAGCATCGCCGGAAGTCCGACAGGAATAGCGACTAGACACCCGACGCCCAAACTCGGCGACTCAAAGCTCCAGCGCGACCACACCGTTCGCCACGCCTCCGTCCGTCAAACGGCGCCCTGAGCTTTGTCATCACACCCTCCTCCTTCTCCCTCGTCTCGTCTATTCTCTTGCTCTCCCTGATCTCTCGCTCTCCTCGTTTTCCCCTCTCTCTCTTTCGCATTTTCTGGTTCGCTCATGCTCTCCCTGATCTCTCGCTCTCCTCGTTTTCCCCTCTCTCTCTTTCGCATTTTCTGGTTCGCTCATGAAGGAATGGCCAAGGCCATTCCTTTAATTTGAGCAAACCGGTTCACTAAGTGAACCGGTTCGGTTCTTCTTTCCACCTCTTTTAAAATTACCCACTCACACTTCAAATTTATTTAATATATTTCTAATTTTATAATACCCCCATTATTAATTTAATTTATCAAATTAAATCTAATTTATGAAAATACCCTTTTTATCATTTTTAACCCTATTCTATTCACTTAACCGAGTTCTTTCGGACGCGGTTTGGCATCTGCATGAGGCGTTCGCACACGTCCTAAGTATCCAGAAATTGGACAAAGGCAAAGCGGACAATACCTCAACTCATCCGCAGCCTTCCGGACTCGTCCAAAACTGTCCAGGTTTAGAACAGATTAGATGCGGACGCCATTCTTCTCATCCGCATTGTCCAGACCTCATCTAAACGTCACAGCATAGTGAAGTTAGGACGATATCTCGCATCCCCAGACTCGTCCCAAACGTCGGGGACTCAACGCAATGCATTTGCGGATGACATGACGCGTCCAAAGTGTCGTCCTCAGGCTTCCGAAAACACACTGGACCGCCTTTCTCACCTTTTTCCCCACTTAACTCCTATCCCATAACATTTCCCCCATAAATACATGTCATAAGATGACACGTATAGATACGCCATGTAATGTCCTCATAACCCCAACATTTCACTTACATCGCGTATACGAGGGAAACGTTAGCAGAATTACCCCTAACTTAACGCTCCAAAACGTTCATGGTAATACCCCGATGGTTATCCAACTTAAAATATCAGGGTGTTACAGCACACATATCCTTAATTGTACCCTTTGAATTCCAACCAACATAGTGCATAAATTCAAACATCACAGCACATTAACTCAAGCAACAGAGCATTAATCTTCCAAAACATACACCCAACGCATTCACAGTTGCAAAATCAACTAATGATTATCACAACCATTAGAGAACAATCATCCAACAGGTTGATTTAAAACATCAAATTAACATTTTCCTATGTCCAACGATCCACTCTTACATTTACCCTTTATCATGCCTCAGATTAAAATTAACATAAGGGAATTGGGTTACCTAGAGGAAGTCCAAGCTGGACCACAACCTACTCATCCTCCCACTTTGTCCATCATAGCTTTCTACTTAGAGCTTCACTCCTTCACAGCTCTCGGCCATCGCTCCATCTCCAACACCAGAGAGCATTTCTCTTCAGCTCTCACTCTCTCTCAACTCAGCTCACCCGAGGATTTCTTCTGCCAGCCACCCACACGGTCTCTACATTTCTATCCACCAGAGAGCACCTGTGCCATGCCTCAAGCCATACATGGACATCAGCACCATTCCATGCACGTCCCATTATCGGTTTCTTCAGAGCAAAAACTAGCCACGGTTTGACCTGTTCAAACCGAACCGTAGCTGCTCCAGCCATTTCTGTAACGACCCGGATTTTTGTAAATCCTTTAAAATGCACGAAAAATTGAAATTTGTTCTTTTTAAAACAAAACGTATCAGAACGCGTCTAACCGGATCGTTACTGACTCTTTTCTTAAAACTCGTTATGAAAAACCCTTTGATAAATTATGCGGAAGCGTAAATAAAAAAATAAAACCATTTATTTAAAATCTTGCGGAAGCGTAAAGAAATCCTTCAAGAAGGAAATACTAAACAATTTAAACACTACGTTCAACAAATAAAACTTGACAATTAAACATCGTTGATTTACAATCGTTTACTCATCTTTTTCTTTGTCTGGCTAGCCTGAGTCTCGCGCGTGCGAAATCATTCATCTCTGCTTCATTATGTGTTCATCATCTACTTATTATCTGTTCATCGTTGTACCTATACCATAAGTAACTGTAAGTCTAAAGGCTTAGTAAGGAAAAGGTGGAAAACAATTATGTATTTCTCTCTTTAATTCTTCTTGGAATGAGGGCCACCCAAACCAACTCTTTTCTTACATTCATTGGTTCTTGGTTCTTTACTCGTACTTTGAGCTAGAGATTGGAGGTTGTCCTTTGAGATGGCCTAGTTGATCGGCTTCTAACCTCCTTTGTGCATGCTAGTCCCTTTCCCGACTAGGTGAGGGTGTATCCTAGCTGCTAGGCTAGATCTGGACTACCCATATACCCCAACTCCCTTTTTCGTCCCCTTTCCAGCGTATCCTGCCTTCAAGAGTTCTCCCCTTCCGGCGTATCCCATCTTCAGGGTTTCTTCCCTCTCGACGTATCCCGCTGGAAGGGTTTCTTCAGTGATGGGCGTATCCCGCTCATCCCGAACATTCTTGTTCTTAGCATTTTCCTCACTCGTGCATGTGGGTACCACCCCGAGGGGATACCCCCTACTGGGTTTCTATTAACATGATCTCAACCTAACATGACACAAAATGCATATAACATAACTTTAATAGGAATTGAAGTGCGCATATAGAAGACAGTAACTGAATTAAAAGTGCAAATAAAAGGAATGGAACACCTAATAACGTACAACATATGAATGAAGCAATTATAGAACCAATTGAATAACAGGGAACATGCTCGAATATACAAATCACAATAATAAAGGATACAACGGATCACAAGCGACATGCATGTTAAAGTAAAGCATAAATTAACTAACATGCTCAATTAAATACTAGCCATTAAACATGTTAAAATAATCAATTAAACATGCTCTCAAGATGATTAAATATTCCTAAATAGATTGGCATGCTCAAGAAGTAATTAACAACTATTAATTAGTTAGGCGATTTGATTAACATGCTCAATTTCTAATTAAGTTAATTACTCTAATCAGAGTATCATGCTCAAGTTAACTAAATTAGTTAGGCCAATTAACATGCTCGTACAATACTAATTAACATTTAAACATGCTAGTTAATCTACATACTTAGCCAATTAACTAGCTTGGTTGACATGCTCAATTGATTACAATTTATACGCTAATCATTAAATAAACATGCTAGAATTAGAGCTCTAATCATTAAATAAACATGCTATAATTAGAGCGGTAATCATTAAATAAACATGCTAGAATTAGAGGAGTCAAACAACTAACTGATTTACATGCTCGGAAGATTATAAACATAGAATTAAGAGATTTACATGCCGGGATTACACAATCAATTAGTTTACATGTTTAGATTAATCAACTAATTAGTTACCATAGATTAACGTTTAACTAAATTGATTAACAAGTGAGCATACTAGTTCAGGGAGATAAAGCGGATAATAAATGGCAGAGCAATAGCAAGGAATAACAACATGATAGCAGAAACTAAACAGCAAGTAATCATTCAGTATCAAAAATAGAGGTCCTAGCTTATTTCCAGACTACACATATTCACTCGTCATTCACATCCTTGACATTCATCACCTTTTTCTCATTCATCACTTCTTTCAACAAAGCATTTATATCGCTCAATAGTCAATAAAACAAACAAATCAACGAAAAGAAAACCTCATAGAGCTAGTAATGACCTACAATAAGAATTGACAAGGAAAACATAACGGAGAATAACCACTATTAGTAGCAAGAAGAACTACACAAAATCAGCAAGAAACTAACATATAAAATCATCCAATGAACTATCAAACAGTAAGCATTTCATGAACGGACACAAAACGCATGCACTCTACTTGTGGTGTAGGGCCTCAATGGCCAAAGCACCCCTATTTCCTTACCTCAATTTTTTATTGCGCGTTAGCACTTAGTCACTATCCTTTTTCCCCCTTTCCGATACCTTCACAATCAAAACATCTTTCATTAATAATTTTGACTTATAACTTTCGTTTCCTCTTCGAATCCTAACTTGTATAATAATTCTAAGAACTTCACGGAACATAACATATCTCAATTTAAACTATCAAAAGCTTATACATTTCAAGGAAACATACTTCCAATATTTTTCCTCAACCATATAACAATTTCTAACACTACAACAGAGGCATTAACACAACAAGGTAAAGTCCAACACTTCTTGCTTGTGGAAAAATGACCAACAGAGTGTTATCTATGTTCACCATTCAATTCTCCACAAAATAACAACCCAAATAGCAGCACATAGTCGAGACCCGTCACCACAAAACATATTCCAGACAATGGCAGAATCAAATTGCAGAACATAATATCCATTTTATCCAACAGATGCGTCAAATTACATAACATAACATGAAACTCCAACAACAAAATCCAACAGAGGCGTCATCCATCCATTGTATTCAAAAAATCCAAGCCTACTTAACAGAGCATCCATAACAAAATCCAAACTGAAGCAGCAAAGAAAAACGGAATGAACCATACCAGAGTTCTCGACCATCACTCCAGCTCTATCCTCCAACTTCATCCTTCTCTACTTTTCCCCTACCTCGGCTCACCCTCCAGAGAGCATGCCTATTCTTTGCCCAGCACTCGGCTCCCATTCTGCCTCATCTCTCTCGACCCTTCCCTCTCTAGTAAATCACCAACAAGGAGACACTCTCTGCCACTCCTAGAAGGCAGAGAGTGTAGCTCTCCGACAACATCACTGAAATTTGCAGAGTGTTCTCCGCACGCTCGACACACTGTTGATGTCACTTGGACAAAACCAGAGGAGGAAGCACCGGTTCGAACCAAACAGTAAGCTGAACCAACCAGTTCCCAGCGAACCAAGCCAGGACCGTGTTGCCCCTTCCTTCCCGATGCCTTCGCCATTTTTCCTCTACCGAACGCCACGCCGGCGTTAAACCACCTTGCCGTCGCCATCCTGCTGTCATTGCGCCTCCATCGTCGCCAGACAGCCATCGCCAAGCCTCCGTCCCGTGACCTAGTGCTTTGCCATTCAGACCCGCGAGCCCTAGCTGCAGTTACGTCACAGGCAGAGCTGGCACGCCGTCCACTCGAGCCTTTGACTGCTCGTCGTCGCTCCCTCTCGCTCCGTCTCCCTCATTCTCTCTCAGGCTTCTCTCTCTCCCTCTCGTTCTTCTTTCTCCATTCGCGAATGGCCAAAGGCCAAATAAGAAATCTCCTCCTTTGATATCCAGCCGAGCCCAATGGATAGAACCGGTTCAGCGTGAACCGGTTTAGCATCTCACACCATCCATTAACCCCTCATTTCTCATTTAATTTAAAGCCCATTTTAATTTCTCACTTTATTTATCCACTTAATATCCAATTAAATCCTAATAATCATCCCCCTAATAGTTTAACCTCTCTCTATTTTGATTCAATAAATCCTTAATTTACAACAATTGTAAGTAACTCCAAACATTATAATTTAATCCATTAAATTAATATATTAATTTTAATTACGGTAATTTCCATTTAATCTTAACAAATTCTTTAAATTAAAAACTCACGAATACGTCATTGGTAATACCCCGATAATTGTCTAATTATTCCAAATATTCTCAATTACTTTTAATTACTCTTATTAAATTTTGATATAAAAATTCGGGGTATTACAATTTCTCCAAGATGAACTGTCGCCCCTGCCCATCGCCACTTCGATTCTCCATTCCCTACAACTCACCCCCGCTAATGACCGCACAACATAACGCAAAGGACGAGGAGGAATAGATTAGACTTACCTCGACCCGACGCCGGAATCGCAGCCAGCAGGAGCTCCGATTTCAACCAGCGAAAGACCAGCGCTCAACATCGCCGCCCGTAGTCGCTCGCCTGGCCAACGCTAGCTGCACACTTGCCAATCGTTGCGAATGAGCCGTCCGAGCTCACCTTCGCCGTCCACTGTTCGTCACCCGCTCCGTCTCCCTTGTTCTCTTTTCTCTCTTCTCGGGCTTCGCTCTCCCCCGTCCCCTCCTCTCACTCACAGAATGGTCAAAGGCCATTCATTAGTTTCAATCAAACTGGTTCACTCTATGACCCGGTTCACCCACCCACCTCCTCACTTCTAAATTCCTTCTTTCATATTTTAATTCCCTTTTTAATTCTAATCCATTTTAATTCCTCCATAATTTAGTCCCTCACTTTATTTATTCAATAAATCCTTAATTCAAAACAATTATAATTAATCTTAAACATTATAATTTAATTCATTAAATTAATATTCATTTTTAATTACCTTAATTTTCATAATTTATAATCTAACGAATACGTCATTGGTAATACCCAAAAATTATCCAATTAATTCAAATACTCCTAATTACTTTCTAATTATCCTTATTAAATTATATTATGAATAGTCGGGGTAGTACAACAGCGGTTTGTCATGAGACCGCGACAGTTTGATGACGAACCACGGCGGTTTGTCGTGAAACCGCCGTAGTCACATGACTCGTGGTTTGTCTAAAATCTTTGATCGCACATTTGAGGGCTTAAATGTGTGATTTTGGGCACAAGAAATGTGGGTCATAGGAAAAGCCTATGATAAGTCGTAGATCTCTGATAAAGCTTTGATTTGATTTTTTTTGTGTCAATTCTAACACCCGTAGCCAAAGTTATGGTCATTTGAAGTTGAAGAGGTCAAAAGACTCTACGAACCGCAACGTTCACCAATTCTGACACTACTGCGATTTTTCATGAGACCGCTGCGGTTTTTCATGAGACCACTGTAGCTTGACGACGAACCGCGCCGGTTTCACAATGAACTGCAGCGGTCTCATGACAAATCGCAACGGTCTCATGACATACCGCCGCAGTTCGTCTGCAAATGAAAAAAATTCATTGTCTTCTTTTTTTCGTACAAAAACCCAGATAAACTGTGATTCTCCTATGGACTATAAAACAATTGTAAATCATCTGAAAACTACAAACATTAACATTCTTTTACAAAATCTTCTAAATTATAAAACCCGAAATCTTCTAAGTCCATTCTTTTACAAAATCCAATCCAAAATCTTCTAAATTCATTCTTTATGGATATTAACTCTTTTCCATTAAAAATCTATTATAAAATCACAAGTTCTTTCTGTTTTTTCCATGGGTATTTATTCTTTTGCATTCTGACTTTCAGAAAGTTAACGGTGATGTTTGTGGTGGCAATTTCTCAAAGTTCAGTGATTAAATTGTTAGCAAAAAAAGGATGATGGTTAGTTTATCACTAATAATAAAAGATGATGGTTGATTTGTCATTTTCCCTTAAACACATATCATTTGCTTATTTTCAAACAAGTAAATTAAATAACGTGACATTTTTGTCTTCTAAATTTTGTAATAAAATAATATAAATTATACTCTATTAATTATAATAAATTATAAATCATTAAAATACTAGATCCACTCTACGGCAGAATTACCTTACACCTGCACCCAAACACCCCTCCAAATTCTCAAAACTAAAGTTGATTTTCCTCGCAAAAACCCTGCTTTAACCCTCCACAAAGAAACAGCGGACACAAGGCAGATCTCCTCCGAGATGTCCTCTCTGATTCTTCGATCCCGCTTCTCCTCCTTCCTTACTAGGCGTCATCGTCGACTTCTCAGCTCTGGCATAGTCTCCGGTCCTTCCAAGGATCCCATTACAGCTTCTCAAACGATCATTTCTGATCATCCTCCACCGCAACATCCGCCACAGGCTGATCAAGCACCGAGTTCTTCTAGCAATAGGTCATGGAGCTTCGTAACGTACGGCCTAGTGGGAGCTCTCACAGGAGCAATGCTGACTACGGGCTACGCAAGCTATGGTGAGGTCTCAATTTAGTACGAGTTCTGTTTTGTTTTTCTTTTGTTCTTATTATTTTAAACGTAATGGTGTGAGGTTCCAATCCTTTTTTTAGCTTACACTTCGGATGAAATCGAAAAGAAGGCAAAGGCACTCCGAACGTCTGCTAATGATAATATTGGGGACAATGCACCTGGTGTCGATGTAAGTCTCTGTAGTGTCATTTCTATTTAATTTGAGCAAATTTGTGGTGATTCTTATTTTTTGTCGGCTATCATTTTGTGGCAGCTGCTTAATAACTTCATAGAAGCATTTTGGATTTGATAGATATTCTGTTTGAATTACCTCATCCTCAGAAAATGTTAATTGCAATATCAGCCAATAGTTATTTAATTTGTGGTATTAGCTTGCTCTATTATGAGATTTTCTGATTTATACTACTATCCAAACATATTCAACTTTCTAATACTGCAACTAATGTCCTGTGCAGAAATTTTGGGGCAAGCTCTACTCAACTGCAATGGCAGGTGGGGACCTGGGTTATGATCATCCCGAAGTCCATTCAATGCTTGTTTCAATTCTATAGCAATGATAAACCTTTGGTATTAGAAAATGGTAGAAGCACTTTAGAACGAGCAGTTTTTTAGTTATGGGAACTTAGGGACAATGCTTAATATTGATAAGGATAGATTGTGATGTTTTTTTGCTGATATTGGTAAAAATTTTGCAAGTCTTTAAATTTGTTGCAAATATAGTTTTTAAACACGTAGATAGATTTTTAGGTGGTGAAAACTCTGTACTTGCATTAATGTTTCCTGTTTTCGTTTTTGCTTATTCATGCAGTGCCTGCTAAAGCAATTGAAATTTACCTGGATTTACGGAGGCAAATTGAAGAACAAATTCAAGTTTGTACTTTCTTTTAGTCTATATTTCTTCTTTTTGAGGTGGTATTTGGCAAAAAGAAAAACATATGGTTTCCCATCATTATTCTGACCCCAAATTCTACATGGTTCATTTCAGGGTTATACAGAGCCAAACTCCGAAAAACTTCTTCCAGATTTGCATCCAATGGAACGTCACGTTTTTACGCTTGTTCTTGATTTAAACGAAACATTAGTTTATTCCGATTGGACGGTAAGTCTAGGATTTTCCAACCGTTCCTTTTTTTTCTATGTGACAGGATGTTGTCTTTCTATACTGTCAAGATTGTTGTTCTATTTTTTTTATTATTAATTCTTTCTAAGTTTCCTACCAATAATTTCTCCAAAAGTATCTGTCAAACTTGTGTTTGTACTTAATTCAAGTAGACATTTTATAATTGTCGACAAAATGCTTTTGTTTGTGACAACAATTTGTTGTTGGTGTGTAAAGCGAGAAAGAGGATGGCAGACATTTAAAAGACCTGGAGTTGATGCTTTCTTAGAACATCTAGCTCAGTTTTATGAAGTTATTGTGTATTCTGATCAACCAAATATGGTAATTATGTTTATCCTTCCTATGCTTGGAAAATGTCTTCCGTTTGGGTCAGTTAGTTATGATCTTTTTTGTGGCCGTGACAGTATGTAGATCCTGTCCTTGAGAGGTTGGATACCAAGCACTGTGTACGATATAGATTGTCAAGGGCTGCCACTAAGTATCAGAATGGAACACATTACAGAGTGAGTGATTTCTAACGACTTTGTTCTGTTTCTTGCTTCTAAATGAGCAGTTGTTGCTCTTTGGATGCTGTGCTCTTTAAAGCTTTTGTAGTTTTAAAGTTCATTTGATGAGTATTTGTAGCTTTTGTTCTTCTGTTTTAGTTTCTAAAGAATTTACTGAACATCTTGTTTGTGATATGACTCTGGAAATATTACACTCAAATGGTGTTTAGTTTTGTGGTGGCTGCTGGGTGGGCTGTGGGGTCAAATGACAAACTTCAACAATATAGTACCACAACTGCTACACTCTGGTTCTTAAATAACTGAACGATTAATCTCTGAACTCCAATCTGGAAATTTTAGAAAACTCTTTTGTTATTTTCTGAAGGACGAAGTTTGGTGGTTTACTTTTGGTGTTTCCTGCTGTGGCTATTTACTATTTTAGTGGTTATGATGAGCAGAAATTGTAAGCTTAGAGATTGTACTATTAATATTCTTTTTGAATTGTGAGGTCATAATCTCTTAAAGCAGAGAATTACAAGTCTGTGGAAGTGAAATGTGCTTTAATATTTAAAATTTCTTGGCACCTTGTGCAGTCTCAGTGGCCCAACTCTTTCTCATGAAGGATTGTATTATGACACCCTTGGTATTGTAGTTGTGGTTTTAATTTGTTAGAACATGCAGATGGTTTCATAAGAAGCCTTATAAAAAAAACTTTCATAAAATGACTTTGAATCTTCTTTCAGGACCTCTCGAAGCTTAACAGAGATCCTGGAAAAATCATTTATTTGAGTGGTCATGCACTTGAAAATAGCCTTCAGCCTGAAAATTGTATTGCAATTAAGCCGTGGAAGTGTGAGGCGGATGATACTACTCTTCTGGACTTTATTCCATTCCTTGAATGTTAGTTTCTGGAGTTTCCTCTCAATACATATAATAAATTTCTGTACTAAAATTTGTGCTTTCATTTCTATTTTTGTACTTTTGTTGTAATTTGTTTCATCTTGTCTAACTTATTTGCAGTTGTTGCTCGTAGCGGTCCATCTGACATCAGAAAAGTGCTAGCTTCTTATGAAGGATGTGATATTCCTTCTGAATTTGTAAGACGTTCTAAAGAGCATCAAAGGTGAAATAAACTGTTTCTTCTGTGTTTTGTTTGAACTGGGAAATGTCAAAGTGAACTGAATATAATATTTGCATTTGCTGGATTTGCTTTTAATGATCTTTCGTTGAAATATGACACATTTGGTTATTTTGCCTCCGGATTTTTTAATTAAAGTTTTTGCATGGTGGGGATTGTTCTAACCTGATGTGATCTTGATTATTGATGCAGGCGGATGCAAGAGCAGAAGCAGCATGGTCGGTTCTGGAAACGTTAATGGGAGTGTAATTACAAGGAGTACCAAAGAAAAATCAGAATATTTAGACAGAGACGTCTTAGCAGTTGATTCGATTGGGTAAGTTCCCTTGAAAAATGAAAACCGACTTCAGTTTGGATAGAGCTGTTAAAATTCCTTCAATTTCAACTTTTGAGTAGAGTGTATTGTTCCTAGAACTTGACGCATCTTGTCCATCTATTTTCTTATTCATTGTTTTGTCAAAATTTTGATCCTGTTTTTTTTTTTGGTAGTAAATACTATGTAATCTTTGCAACTCTAAGGCCAGATGCATTACCCCCTTTTACTCCCATCTTAAGAGTGATTCTTAATTTGGTTGCAACTTCAGAAAGGTCACGCCCGGCATGAATCGAACATGTTAATTTTTTGTTATTTTTCATGGAACAAATCCATCGCAAACTCACTCAATCCAGAAACAAGATCAAACGTTATGTTTTCCGGTCTGTCGTCACTTTTGTGAAAATATTATTGCGCTGCATGGCAAGTACTTTTGAAAATGAAACAAATGCAGGGTGATGATGCATGTATTTTCTCTCCAATTTCCAATCCAAATCTTCCAAGCTTAATTGCACAAGAAAAAAGAAACAGAAATCCAGTTGCGAAGAAGAAGAAAACGTGATATTTGTTCAACCACTATTGTCTCTGCAATCTTTGTTAGAGCCCCGTCGACAAACTTAACAATGTTTCTTCCATTTGATGCCACATTTTTTAAGAACAGTAATCGCCGGAGATCTCAAAATCATAAGTTGTTCGCACAAACTCATTCTAAAACTATCCAAATAACAAAAACAAAAACTGTGCCAAAACAAGATGTTTAGAATCATGGTCTCGATGGCTTAAATGGCGGCTCAAATTTCCAAGGAAGAGGAAGATATTTCTTTACCGTTCAAAATTGTAATGATCTTTGCTCATTAATTAATCTACTTTGCTGATCCTTGCTTTGTGCTTTCACTCAAAGTCTTTCAAGGCATAGCCACTGGAGTTGCAGAGACAGACGCTGATGCATGGAAGGCCTTGTGGACAAACTCTCTTCACAAGGTTCTTGCAGCCATAGCTATGGGCATAGCTCTTCTTTGTACGATCCTGAACCAACCCTTATTGTCATCTACTGCACGTGCCTTGGCATTTAGGAATAAATCAATCAAGTCCAGTTGGTGTAGGCATTGGAAAAATCATAGATGCCACCACTCAAGGTGCTGTGGGTGACTGAATCTTTTGCAATTTCAATGGGTTTGGCTTGTGGAGTCTTCGTTTGTCTCTGCTAATCATCTTCCCTCTAGGGGCTACATTTCTAAGTTTTTGTCGACACACCCCTTTTGCAGATTTTTTGCCATGATTTTGGGAGTTGGAGTAATTGCTGCGTGTGATGATTTGGGATACTTTACTTCGTTCTTAGAATTATAACACATCGTAAAATCAACAGATCAAAAACTATTCATTTGTAGCCATCTCTTTGTATACTTAATCCAAAGTTAGGAGCTCCATAGGAGTTGTATGCTTCCTTTATGTTGTACGAGTTTCAATTTCATCATTTGAGGACCCCAAAAAACAGACCTTTTTCACAAGCATACCTCAACACAGTCATATCCTCCACCACCGGCCACAATCAACATATCTCAATATAATTGAATAATGCACTAATCTTTCGAGAAATGCGTCATAAATTTAAAGGAAAAAAATTGTCAATTTTGGTCACCTGCTCTTAACAAGCTTTAAGTAGGCAATGACGTTATTCAGCAAAGTAGATATCAAATCTTCCCAGTTTGATTAGATCTTAGAAGTTGAAATCCACATGAAAAGCTTTATCAACTACGAATCCAACAATCATAGGCCCTGCCAAGTCCCCCACTGCACAGCCTGCAGAAAGAGGAAAAAAATCCAACAATAAATGCCATCCAAACATTTAAAATCGAGTAATTATCATCTGAAAATGCAATGCTTACCGATCCACTGGCCGATGGAAGGGCGAATGAGGGTGGCACCAATACCAGCTCCAATGGCGGCAAAAACCAGAGAGGCACTACACCTTACTGTGGTAGCACCAACTTTCTTCCCAAGTAATTTAATCCTCTCTCTTTCATCGATTGCATCACACTCCTCTTTCGAGTTAACTACAGTGGAAATACATCGATAAATTTCAATTCCAACTTGAACGAGCCAGGATGCTGCGACGCCTAGAGAGTGTCCTGTTTATGGATAAAAAGAAAATATAATCATTCTAAGGCGTTAAAGTCGTAGAAAAAAGCACCAGAAACAAGAGGAACAAGGAGCAGAGTAAAGGCTGTGCCTCTGAGAGTTGTCCTGCTCACACTGAAGAAATAGATATAAGTAGGCATGGCTCTTCCAGCCTTTCGAGTAGCTGACTTGGGAACATCTACAATGAAAGATCAAATTTTTCACCAAACCAATTATGCAGCCGGCATTACAAGATCATATCAGATAAGTAAAACTGATGAAGGATCAACTAAAATATTCAAGAATCGAACCTTTCAGAAGCTTCCACGCCATGCGTTGAGAAACATAATGAACAGAAATTCTTTCAAGAATCCGTCTAGTAGTTACAACAGTGGTCTACAATGGTGGGTATCAAAAGAAGCCAATGATTATCGAACTAAGAAAACAAAGAAAAGAAAAGAAAATAAAGAGATGGGCAAAATAGTGTTTGTTGTTAGAGAAAATCAGAAAAACTGACCTCCCGAATGATTTGCTTGACCGATTTCTTAAAGGGGACAACTAAGTTCACATGCTGCTCTTCTTGCACATCTTGTAGGAAGTCATCATCATCCTCTTCCATGTTAGAGCGAGGCTCGAGAAGAGGCAAGTAAAACATTAGAAACGACCTCAAAGTTGTCATTGCAAATGCCTTCCACTCAAAGGCTGAAAACAGTGGCTTTAACTGAACATTGTACTCCTTACTGCTGTATTCAAGAGACTCTTGCTGAAATATTCTTTCCGAGGCTGTTCGTAGATTAGAAAAGAAATCTCCAGATAGCTCTGCCCCAGCATCGCAGTGAGCAACTCCAATCCTGAAATTAGTGTAGCAAAGAAAAAAAATTGCATTTTTACATCAAGAATTTGGAAAAAAAAAAATCCGGTCGAAGAAAAGTATGTGGTCCAAGAGGATCCTTAGTCAACTATGTCAAACCAAGAAAAACATGTTCAAGAAGAGTATGCAGAATCAGATTTGAAAAAACGTAGAAAGAAAAAGCACTAGAAGAAAGACAAGGAAGCAAAGCTTGATTTCTTACTAAAAAGATATTTGTGTTTTCAAATGAAATGGAATGATTCCTCAAATAAAAGAATGATCAAAAGACCAACAACAATAACAAAACAAAGATTAGATATAAATAGAAAAACATTGCATATATCTGAACTTTGCAATCAGATCTCTTAAATCGATATGCATTTTTCATGTACCCGTTCGCAAGTACCACATTTTCTTTTTCAACTTGTAAATTATTTCAGCACATGATCAGGATAAACGTGCTCAAACAGGTACAAGGAATTACGCACATCCTACTCCAATGCTTGTTCAGCATTCTAAACATGACGGCAAGTTGAAAGAAGACTACTATTATTTGTGAAGAGTGTGTGGCGTGCTCCAAATTGAATGATGGCGTCTACGCAAACTAAAATAGCAGCTAGCTTGTACTTTGACGATAGACTAATAGCAGTAAATCAAAGCTAATGTTGCTTGAATTCCTTGTTTTCAAAAATTCTATATGCAAACCAGACAGTTTCATCAACTGCTCATCGAAGCCAAATAGTTGCATCGAATTTAGAGAAAACCCATTCCTATGCAGTAAAATGAGATGCTCAGTGACTGAAACATTTCCCTCTACGTACCTAGAAACAACTATTAATCTACATTTCAGCATTATTCAATTTCTAAACTATTTCTGAGGAGGGAGAGAGAGAGAGAGAGAGAGAGAGAGAGAGAGAGAGAGAGAGAGAGGAACCCGAATAAAGCCCTAGAAGCAAAGGGTGTGCCAGCAGCGATAGAGGCGGCGGCAGCAGAAGCTGCGGCCGTGGCAGAGAATAGTCCATTAGAGTGCAGACATTGAGCAGAATACAAACCATGGTTTTTCCGCAATAGATCCAAAACTAAAGCTACGCCCGCCATTGTGGATCACTAATATAATCCAAATACATGAACTTTCTCCAATCTGAACGACAGCCAAATCAGAAAACGCGCTCTTCAATCCCCGTCTCTTCTCAAATCTTAAAAACTAACTGGATTGAGTTGCGATTAAGCAGATAACACTGACAAGGATTAGTCTTTCCCCCCTGGAGAATCTCAACAGAGAAAGGGGTAGCCGAACGGTTCAGCTGCTGAAAAAACAAGTGCGGGGCGATGACAAGTACCCCGCTTGGGTCTTGGCTGACCAACCAGGGTTTCTCTCATTCCTAACATCAAGCAGGATAAAATAATCCTAACTAGCTCATTATTTTACTAAACTTACTTTTGACAGAGAGTAATGATATGTGTCCTATATATGTTATTATTTATTGTTATAAGTGATTAAAAGCATAATTACTGTTCATTAAATGGAACGAGCTAATTCAGCCCTGAGTTAAAAAGGACTTGGACTAAACAAGTCGGACGAGTTAAATAAACCAAATAAGCTTCGCTAAATGAATCACAATAAACTTTCAACCTACACTATTATGTGTCTATATATATATATATATATTCATACAAAATTGGATTAATTATATTGTGGGTCATGGATCCACAAAGTAGTTGTTTTATTAGGAAATTAACAAATCAACTATTCTACTTTGTGATCAATGACAAATCAACCACTAAAGCATTTTTGTAAACAATTTAACTACTAAACTATGAGAAATAGATGCAACAAGCATCGATGTTATGTTTGTCGTTAAACATTTCAATTTCATTATGCAGCAGAACCATATACGTTCCTCCACAAAACGTCAGTACTAAATATAAAGCTTATAGTTTGTTGTTCCTTCGCAGAACCTCATACTTTCTTACAAAACATCAACTTTCCTCTGTGGAAAGTCATTACTAATAAACATTTTTCCTTGTCTGTTGTTCCGCGTAGGGAATGACATCATTCCCGGGCGGAAAGTCAAAGTTCCTCTGCCTTATATGAATTCACAGTTATCTCAGAGCAATTTCTTCAGTGATTTTCTTAGCGATTATCGAACCCTAGAACTTTTCGAGAGCTAAAGTGTACCTCATCCAGACGAAGTTAAAGCATTAGTAATTGTTGCTCACCAATGGCGTTTGAGAGTGATCCTGAATCCGTTAACTGCCAATTAGAAGTGGAGCCCATGTCGACAGTCTTGGCATATGATGTTTGTGCATTCAGAGACGAAGATGTTATAATGATGCATTCCATCATGACAACCCTAGATGAGGAGGAGCTCCGTTCATTGTGCGAATCCACTGACGAAGACATGGGGGATAGTAGAACTCAACGACCACCACAAACAGAATGTTCTTTCGCTTGTATGTGTGATGCGAATCTAGGGTATACAAACCCTAGACCCAACAACTTATGTGGAATTAGACGGATTGTCTCACGATTTCAAGATCAAAGGGTTGGAACTACGACCCTAGCCAAACCTGTCAACTAGAACTAGAGTATTCCGAAGAGAAGCTTGACCATAACCAAACCTGTCGGCTAGAACCAAAGCTATCAAATTGTTCGATCTTTCAAGAATCCACATGAACAGATCAAGTTCTTTGCAAAGAACTCAAGAGAAGGAATCCTCCCAAAAGCAAAAGCTTCAAGTTTCAATTTGACAAAAGGTTTTTTTCACAATTGCTCCCTAAGGTGCTTTTATAAGCTAAACATAAAGTAGATCTAATCCTAAGATAAACTAGAATAAAATAAATTCAAACGTAATACTAACATAAACTAGGATAAAATAAATTCAAACGTAATTTAAAAAAATAACAAGATAAGATCTAACTAACTAATGACATGTGTTTGGCATGTGCTCGGCATGTGCTCGATCCACTTCTTTAGGTGGGCCTTCATCTTGAATCTTTGGATCTTCAAAATAGTAATCTAAATAATCCTTTGAAGGCTTATTTGAATTACGCCTTGTATGAATTCCTTTAGCCACAGTCTAAGTTGATTGTCATATTGATTTGGGCCTCGAATCCGGGTAAGTGAAATCGGAATTCTTAAGCAGAATCGTAGGTCTCTATTCATGGATCTTTTGGCATAGCAAACGAGCTCCGAATTTAATGAATAAGCCTATTCTGGAAACCTTGGGATGTCAGCTACAATCTTTATGAAGAACACTTTCCGATATAAAATATGTAAGGATGTCGAAACTGCCAAATAGTAGTCAAAGGTTGGATCAATGATTCTGCATTTGACCATAAGTTTCTTAATCTTGTGCTTGATTTTTCACATAAGCTTCATCTTGAAGAATACTATAAAATATTTGAATGATAGATGAATATAATTCATCATCTTTCTCCTTTGAATCTTTTGTTGGATTTCTTCCTCAAAAAGTGGACGTCTTTCATTCATCTTCTTCATCCTTGCTCTAGTCTTTCGGCCTCCAATGCCTCCTAATAAATCATTTTTTTTGTAGGTTTCTGGATCACATCAATGTGTCTAGGCAAGAAGTATAGTTCTTTTAACCAAATTAGAGAAGAAATCGTAAATCATGTGTTGAAGAATGGGTAGGGATAAAATTCATGCATAATGACTTTCATCGATTGAAGGTCGCTTATCAGGAAGGATGCATTTGACGGATGCATGCTTAAAAAATGCAAGGTGAGCCTACATTTCAAATAAATAGCTATAAAGAAGTTCACACTTTCATAATAAAGATGGAAAGTTGTCATGTCTCTGTCAAATGTGTTGCAACGCATTAAATGGACAAGTCAGGTCGACTGGGACCTTCCTTCCATAATTGAGACAGTTATGAAGGATTTTAACGTGAACATTACACCCAGCTTTGCCAAAAGGGCAAGAAATGCAGCCCACAAACTGAATGAAGGGGCTGACAATGAGCAATACAAGCTCATATGGTTGTATGGTAAGGATATTCGGAGGTCTAATCCTAGAAGCTCGCTACGTGTTTAGCTAGAGATGATTGATCTTTCCCACATTCCAACATTTAAAATGATGTACATGTGTTTGGCTGCATGTAAAATGAGACTGTTGAATTATGGTAGACCAGTTATGTACTTGGATGGTTGCCACTTGAAGGGATCGTGTCTGGGGCAACTAGTCACTGTGGTCAGCATTGAAGGGAACGATTGAATTTATCTGATTGATTGTAGCAATGGTTGAAGTAGAATGTATGGATTCTTGGAGTTGGTTTTTGGAATTGTCGCCTATGGATCTAGACACCCCGTTCGGCAATGGGTGGACAATCATTTTCAACCGACAAAAGATACAGTTGATTGCTTTTACAGTGTATGTTTATGTTAAGCGTTGTGTACGAATATTTCACTCAAACTGTTAATTTTTGTAGGGGTTGCTGCCAGGTGTCAGAGAGTTTGTAGGGTCAGAGCATTGTTTTTGCCTCCGACACCTGTATGAAAACTTCCAAAAACAATTTAGAGACAAGTTGTTCAAGGATGCAATGTGAGGAGCTTCTAGGGCAACAACATCACCTCACTTTAAGAGAGAGAGAGATGAGAAAGCTATTTTTGTTTAATCAGTTAGCACACGCATATCTATGATAAATAAATGTGAGATTTTGATCGAAACATGCCTTCAGCTCAATCTCAAAGTGTGACATAAGCTTGAACAAGTTGAGCGAGTCCTTCAATGCATGCATCCTACCAGTCCGAGACAAACCGATTCTCAGTATGTTCGAGATTATAAGAAAGGGCATTATGTGTAGGATCGTTAAGAAACACGAAAAGATGGCTTAGTTGATGGACCTTTTGTGTCCGCAAATCAAGAATCGGATTGCAAGACTATATAACTTGCAGGTCAAAATTGGAGTCTTGTTTTTGTAGGCGCTATCCAGTTTGAGGTAATCGATGGTAACAAATAGTACTCTGTTGATTTGGATAGGCATACTTGTAACTGTTACCGGTGAGAGTTGACTGGCGTCCTGTGTGTGCATACAATCCCGTGTATGCATTTTATGAGTAAATATCTTGATAAACTTGTGCATAAGTGCTACCACCAAGAAACATACATGAGAATGTACTTACACTTTTTTCACCCGGTCAGTGGACAAATCATGTGCTCTATGACAAACCTTGATCCAATTATGCCACTATCATTTAAGAGATGTCCCAAAAGGCAGTAAAAATGAAGAATAAGGGATGTTGATGAGCCCCAAAGTTGGACAGTCCTGTTAGCCTAATAGACATTAGGTTATTTTTTTTGATGATAATGGTTTTACTTGAATAATTAAGTTATTTATTATGCATTTGATGTGCCACAGATTCCCTTCAATCATTGTCAAGTAAGAAGATTTTCTAACGATAATTGTAGTGTTTCTTTTGTAGGTCATGAAAGAGCAAAATATATCCAAGATATGAAATACACCTATTTAAGTTTCAAATATCTTATAGAGTTTTTCAAGATAAAGTATAAGTGGAAGGTCAAGCACAAATTTTGAAGACTTATGGTAAAATGCAAAATCGGTGATCTGACCTTTGAACACTATTTGATGGTTTTGATGACCTTAAAAATTTTATATCGAAAAGTATTCATCATAAAGATTGTAGTTGACATATCAAGCTTTTAAGAATGGGGTAGTTTGTTAAATTTAAACTTTGTTTACTATGCCAAAGGGCCGCCAAACAGAGGGCTACATTTCTGTATAAGAGGCCCGAATCCACTTTCCCAAATTAGAAGCCCAATTCGATTTGAAATCCAACCTATGATCCAAGATGAAAGCACACTTAATGAAGTGAATCAACAGATGCCAACACTAGGGCTTAATTGGCATATTGATAAGGGATCCACCAAAGAGGAAGAAGGACCACAAATTTGAATTCATTCTAATAAAGTTCAAATTCATTCAAATCTTTATTTAGTTTAAATTCAAGAAATTTTAAATTTCAAATAGATAGATAAGGGTTCATTAGGAATAGCTATAAGTCAATCATTTTCCTAGTAGAATTGTTTTCAAGATGGGTTATTTATACCCCACCAAAACTCATTAGAAGTTTTTAGTTTTTGATGAATAAAAATCTCTTTTAGCTTTGAATATTTTCTCTCTTTCTCTTAGATTGTTGATAATCCTTGGATTGAAAAACTAAAGTTCAAGTGTTGTGAGAATTACTTGATCTTTTGTTTCATACAATTCTTCTAGCCAATTTTGATTGGTGAAGATGTTCGAAGATTGCAATCAAACTCACTATTTTGTTGGTGAGAATTCTCTTCTTGATTCATCAAGGAGAAGTTCTTTGGAGGAATAGGAAAAGTGTAAAGGAGCAATTTTTCCCCAAGCCAACCGGTAGAACAACACATCCGCATTGATCGACTGTCGTTCAGCCAACATCAACAACCATCCAAAATATCCTTTGGGAGATCAACCGCCCGCCAAGTCTTGACCAACCGCCGTAGTTTTTCAAGACTATGATCGACCGCGAGTTTGACCGCTCTTTCCACAGCTTCATACCTCGGCAAATAGTGATCGACTTCGAGTTCGATCTGTATCTCCTCATATTGATTTCTCAATTTTCTCACTTCGTCCTAAAGCTTCCGTTTTTGTATCATTTGGTATCAAAGTCTATTTTGACCCTATCAACATATTATTTGTGTGTTCTTATCAATTCTACATGATGACAAGAGGCTACAATTACGATATGGATTACTTGGCGGAAGAAGATTTACAAGATTCCATTCCTACTTTTAGCAGGTTCGAATGGCGAGAAAATTACATAGATTGGGAAGAAAAGTGGAAGAGGTTTTTGCTTGCCACAAATATTCGAAAAGAACCAAAGTTCGACTAGCTACTTTAGAGCTTAAGGAGAAAGCTAGCTAATGGTGAAAATATCTTAAAGCTAAGAGAAGTCGTGTAGGAGAACAAGACATCAAACATTGAAAGCTATGAAGAGTTTAATGAGGCATCGGTTTGTACCTAACCACTATAGGAAAAAGCTATTTTTACAAATTCAAAGCCTAGAACAAGGACCTTTATTAGTAGAGGAGTACATTACCGAGTTCGAGACCTTAAAATTAAGATGTTGCCTCGAAGAACCATAGAAACAAACAATCGCTCGTTTCGTCAAAGGTTTGAATGTTGAGATTGGTAATATGGTGGAGCTACAAGTATATCACAACATGGAAGAAGTCATACAACTAGCGCTCAAGGGAGAAAGGCAAAATCAATTCATTACCACACTGGAAAAGATAGCTCAACAACTTGACAATTTGAAAACAAGTTGTGCACATGCTCCACCTTTGTATGCACAAGAACATATTGAGGTATTAGAAGAAACTCTAGAGGCGGAAGAACCATTTGAAGATGCTATATTACCACAAGAAGAGCCATTATTATCTTTCGATTCCCAGAGCATGAAAGAAGAATTTTATGAAGAAAGATCTTCGAAAAGTACATGCCCCGTGAGTAAGGAGATTCCCATGAAACTAACTCAACAAGAAAATGAAGTTTTCTCGAAAGAAGAAATCTTTGAAGATGCAAGTATTGATAGTAAAGATGATTCCTAGATGTCCATGAATCTTGTAGAAAAATCAAAGTTGGAGACCACCGAACATCTCACACCATACCGTTTGAAGTGGCTCAATGACCATGAAGACACCAAGGTAACAAAGCAATCTAAGATTCCATTCTCTATGGGCAAATATAAAGACGAAGTGTATTGTGATGTGGTACCAATGAATGCATGCCACGTGTTACTTAGACGCCCTTAGTAATTCAACAAAAGGGCCATGCATGATGGATTTACCAACCTCTACTCATTTCAGCATGATGGAAGATTGATTAAATTGGTTCCTCTCTGTTTGGATCAGATTGCTAAAGATCTCGAATTGAAGGAAAAATGTGCACTTTTATTGATAAATTTGGAGTTGGAAACAAGCAAAACAACCGACATTATGCCAAAGAGGTACATACTATTAAATACATTATTTTCTTGGATTCTTAGAATTAGATGGACTAATAGACTTCATGATATTGATACTGATTTGGGCCTTTGGAATGCCAATTTGATCATATGGCTAATGTTGATCTCTTTAATTAAAATGAAAATTTTGTGGATTGCAACTTTGGCATACCTAGTGGCAGGACTAGACATGTGTTGATGATCCTAATATTTATTGTTGTTCTTGGTACAATATTTGGAAATGAGGGACTTATGTTACTGAAACGATCCAGTTTTTCTTAAATTCTTTAAAATGCGCGAAAATTTGAAACTTTTATAAATCCACTACCACTCTCTTTATTTAAAATTCTTTTAAAGAAATACATATCAGAGTGCGCCTAACCTGACCGCTTCTAAAACCCTTTTCGTTCTACCCACTACGAAAACTGTTACAAAATCATCATGGAAGCATTGTAAAATCTTTTATAAAAACATAGCAGGTTTAGCAAATCATGGCGGGAGCATTAAATAATTTAAATAAGAAACTTAATGAAGAACTAAATAATTAAAGACACTTAAGAGAAATGAAAACTAAAGAATTAAATATACTTTTATTACAACTGTGCCCTCTTTGGTTCTAATCAGCCTGACTAGCCCCAATCCTCGCACGTACAAATCCTTCATCTCTGTCCTTTTGATTAGTGTATCGTTTTTGCCTTGACTCCTAAATTCTGTCCATTTGTTTCACGTACAAGTACCTATAACCTACATCACGAGTAATATGTGAGCCAAATGGCCCAGTAAGGAAATGGGTTAATACAAATGGATATGCCTCTCTTTAGTTCCTTTTTGGAATGGGGGTCTCTCAATCCAACATTTTTATTTTCTCTTGTTTTTTAACTCAATTTCTCCCTTGTACCCTTCTCTAAAAAGAAGTACAATGATTGGTCTCTCCTAACGATTAAGACTAGTAACCAACTATCCCCAATGACTCCCTTTAATAATTCTTGCATTTGACTTAATTATTTCCTTCCAATATTCACCAAAATAAAATACAATATCCCTCATAATAATTTTCAACTCTTCTTCCAATTTAATAGTTATAATCTCACTTAATTTCTCTAAAATATTTCTTATTTTTTTCCTCTAATTAATACATCTTATGCCCATAACAACCTGTTAGCTTTTTGGTTAGGCTAAGTTTTATTTTGATGATGACTAAAATGGTGATTAATTTAATAAAATCAATAAGTTGTATTTTGTGTTATTCGGATATTATTCTTAATATCTTATAATTAATATTTATATCCATATTTATTGGAAATACCCTCAAAATGGGTATTATTAATGTTCTAACAAGTTCATCTAAGCCCATATAGAGAATACATATCGTTTCGGGACATAGAAAAATCAAGAATGTGAAAAATGAGCAAAAGGTCGACGAACAGAACAAAAAGGTCGACCCTGTCATGCACTCACGAAGGAAAGGGTCGACCGCACGGTCGATCGCGAAATGGACAGATTGCTCCAGAATTTCTGCACGAAAGAAAGGGTCGATCGCACATAAGGTATATTTTAACGGTCAAATCTCAACGGGCAGAATTCCAACGGCTAGTTAAAAGGGTCGACCGTTAGGGCATAAGGTCGACCGTTCGAGCAGAGTCTATAAATAGAGGATCACTCTAAGCTCTCCATAACTAACGATCGAATATTCGAGGCGAAGCCCTGCTGAAATCAATACTCGGATATTACCCATTCTGAGCTACTGTTGTACATCCAATTCTCCCCACACTTTAACTTGAGAGTTATATTTGGGAGAATTCAGATTAGATAGATTGCGCTTTAATTTCCGATTCATTATTATTGTGCTTGATTGTAAAGGTGATTCTCTAAGAATTCATTGAAACATTTGAAACGTTAATAGGTTCGATTGAACGCCCGTAAGTTCAATCATTGGGTGACGCCCCGCAATAGTCAAATATTGGGTGACGCCCTGCAATAGTCAAAGTCAAGGGTGACTCCCCATAACAGTCAAAGGTTGACGACCTTAGAATTAATCAAGGGTGACACCCATCATAAGAGTCAATTTGTAAACGGTTTTATTAGCACCTGCAAGCCAATTGCTTAGTGTATCTCCAAGTGAAACTTGGAGCGCGGACGTAGGCAAGTTTGCCGAACTGCATAAACAAATATCATGTGCACTTCTCTATCCCTTACTCTTTAAGTTACGCATTTATTGTGATTGCATATTTAATAGTATTCAATATCGTACGAAAAAGTTAATACGCTATATTCATCCCCTCTCTATAGGCGTATATCGATCATTCAATTGGTATCAGAGCGGGTATTTAAATTTTTGTGTGATATTTTGTTGATTGTGCGCATTGCTATAATTTGTTGAATTTCATTGTTGAAATTTATTTGAATATCATTGATTTGAAATTATATATATATGCATATTATGGACTCCAACATATACGAATTAGGACACTTCACATCTACACCTCCACATTTCGATGGGAGTAACTATCTTTATTGGAAGTGTAGAATGAAAATATTTACACAATCTATTGATTACTTTTTATGGAAAATCATTGAAAAGGGAATAACTCTTCCTAGACCATGTTGTGATTTCAATGATATAGATAAATGGAATTGGAATTTAAATGCCAAAGCAATGAATATTTTGTATAGTGCCTTGAGTAAAAATGAATTTGATAGAGTTTAATCATGTGTTAGTGCTTATGATATTTGAAAATCTCTTGAGCTAACACATGTAGGCACAAATCAAAAGATTGAAAGTGGAGAAAGCTCATCCTCCAAAAAAGAGGAGGAAGAGGTCAACATATGCTTCTTAGCCAACAGTATTGAGGTAAACGACTATGATAGCAATTCGGATTCTAATGATGATGATGATGGTAATTTATTTGATGAATTGCTAGATATTTTTAATGAGTTCAAAGATAAATATAAGTTGTTGAAAAATGAGAAAAACAATTTGATCCAAAAGCATACTAATTTAGATAAATCTTTTGATGGTCAAATTACCGAATTAAAGGGAATGATTAATGAGTCTAATGCTTCCCTTGAATCTCTTGAGCATGATAGTAGCAACTTAAGATATGTAAACGACGGATTGACTTCTACTATCAAATGTAATGAACATGAAATTAGTGATTTGAAATTGTTGAATGATAAATTGAATACAACTATCAAATCACATGAAAATGAAATTGATTCATTAAATTGTAAAAATTGTGATTTGATTACTATTAATGAATGCCATAAGCATGAGATTTGTGATTTGAGAATTATGAATGATAAATTGAATGGTTGTATCAAATCACGTGAAAATGAGATTAGCCTTTTGGATGCTAAATCTAAATCTATTTTTGATGCTAAGGCTAAAATTGAATTGCTTGAAGTTGATATATGTGAATTGAAAGCAAAGAATAATGATTTGAACTCTATTGTGCTTAAATTCACTAATGGAAGCAAAAATTTAAATATGCTCTTGAATTCGCAAAGGGTTACTTTTGATAAAGCCAGTATTGGATAGAACCCTTTGCAAAGAAAAAGAATTACACGAATCTATTTGTGAGCACATCTATATGTAATTCTTGCAATTGTGTAGGACACAAGTCTTTTTGTTGTCCATTAAAATTAAATGCTAATGTGAAATCAAATTGTGATTCTAAATTTGTTCATTCTTTGAATTTAAATTCTAAACTTAATCGAATTTGAATTCTAAACTTGTGTGGGTTCCTAAAGGAACCAAGTCTATAACAAAAGGACCAAAAATAGTTTGGGTACCAAAAATTGTAAAATGATTTTTGGTTGTAGGTTGAAGACTCTCCCAAGGAGCTAAATGACTTGGATGGTTGAACATCAAAAAATGAAAAGGGAAGAAGCTTCAAGAATGCCTCCAATGCTTTATAAATGGAAATAAACTTGGTGGAGGTACACAATTTCCTTTTTAAATGATTTAATTTGATAATTGACTTATTGGTTTGGAATTGATGATATTGAATTTATTTGGGTGAAAATTCTTGTGATGCACCTAAATTGAAATTATCTTATTTCTTTTGGAATCAATTCTATGGATTTTGATTAGGAATTGAATTGGATTAAATTATTTTTTATTCTTGATTTGATTTAACTTTGATTAGTAGATCATTTTTTTGGATTAATTGTTAGCTTTAATCTTTTTGAACTTATATAGGTTGAAATATGCTTTATTCATGCAATTAGTATTTTGATAAATGATTCTAACAATTGAATTCCTAGTTGAATATCCTTTAGAATTGTTGGATGCTATTTTTGAATGCATAGATGGATTACAACAATTGTATTCTTAGACTATTTTCTATCTCCTTTGGATTAAATTTGTATATGGACAAAAGTGGAGAAAATTGTATTGTATTGAAATCATTGACTTGTTTTGCAATGTTGATTCTAATTATAGTCTTTGATAGATTATGCTTCCACTAGATGAAACTTTGATAACTCTCCCTTGGATTGAATTTGGATAATGAAATAGGGGAGAAAACAGAATTGTTGGGAATTGATCTAAATCATTAACTTGTTTTGAAAATTGTTAAATTTTAATTTTGATGATTGTGCTTCCGTTTAGGCTCAAACTTTGATAATTTTTTTTTTATTTGATTTTTAACTTAGAAAGGCAAGAATTATTTGTATAGATATAATTTTTTTTTCAAAATTTGAACAATTCCCCATTGATTTGAAGTTTAGTTTCAATAATTTTTTTTATGTTTAAATTGATTATTTCTATTGATTTAAAACCTTTACAATTGATATCTCTCTTGGATTTCCATCCCTAATGTGTTGATTATGTGCAATGATTTAGGGGGAGAGAAAATGATCATTAAAGTGAATATCTTTAAAAGATAGACTATATCAATAGGTATTTTGTGAATTTGAATTTTATTTCAACTATTGATATTCATTGGATTTTATTGTTTTATTGGTATTCTTGATTAGTTGCATATAGGTTGAAATTTTTGAGTTTAATTCATGCAATAGAAATTGTTGCTATTGAATTTGCTTGGTAGATTACTACTCTTGGTATCTCCAATTTCATTAGTGTATATTTTCTCAATACTTTCAATTGGTTGTTTGAAATTGGAAATAGTTTTAATTCAACACATGGTGTTATTTGAATTAGTGAAGAATGAGAGTTCAATATAGTTTAAGGATATTCAATACCAATTAGGTCGAATTTAAATTAGGTCGAATTTAAATCAAATAAAATATAAAAAATCTGTTCAAACCAAAAAGGTCGACCGCAAAAATGACATATTCGTTTCATCTGTCACTTAGAAGGAAAAGGTCGACCGCATACTTACAAAAGGTCAACCCTTTCATCGATTTTAAGACAGATTTTGTTGACCTAACCCTAATTTCGAACGACCTAATCTGCGATTTTCGGCAACTCTGCCGTCCTCTCCTTTAATTTTCGGCGATTCTTTCCTGCTCTTCCTTGCTCCAGCTCTGTTTCATCATCTTCATCACTTCAATCCACCTCCAGAATGTCTAGGCGAACCGGAAAACGCATTAGGCGAGGTAAATTCTCTTAGTCCCATTCAGAAGATTTTTCTCCCCATTTGTTTATCAATGCTGGATGCAAGGCTAGATTTGACGAAGATTATAAGTATAGCCCACTAATTTTATCTCGAAAAATCTCTTGGAATCGTTTATGAAATTTGAATTTAGAGAGACTTTACAAATTGATGGGGTTGTTTAGACTTTTTGATTTTGACGGTCCCTATACTGAAGATCCTATCTGAATGTTTTATTCTAACCTTGAATATAGTCCAAGACCATTAAAAGTGACTAGTATGGTGTATGGCAAGCCCATTTGTTTAACTCCCAACCATATCAATTCTCTGTTGGATTTTGAGCAAGGTTCAGGATATGAGGAATTCTATACGAATTCGAGGGATCTGACTTTTATTCGCTCATATGCTGATATAGATTTCTTACGGTGGATTCTTAAAGATTTGGAGCAAGGTTTCTTGATCAAACCCAAGGCACGTGATTTAAATGTGAAGGCACGTGTGATTCATCAAAGTTTATCATATTATTTGGTTCCGAGAGAAGGTCACCGTGACAATGTCAGTTGTATGGACCTTTATGTGCTGAAGCACATTTATGATCATCAGCCGTTCAATATTGGCTATATTATTCTTCAAGTGATGATCGAAGCCGTCTGGAGCAACTCTTGTTCATTGCCCTACAATCTCTTGTTGATGAGAGTTTTTCAATCTCAAGGTGTGCCAATTCCTAATTCGGTGCCCGAACTTCCCCTCCGTTCGGTGGATACCTATTCTGTGCATACATTGGCACGTATGTGTTTTACCATGGGTGATGATGGTGTGTGGGTGATTAGAGCACCTAGGGCTGCCGTCCTAGCCCAAATATCGAGTTTTGATGATGATGACAATGCTCCAATGCCCGATCCATCTGCTTTAGCCAGCCCATCGGCTCCTCCCTCTTCTTCTGAACCCTCTCCGCATGCCTCCTCCTCTTCTACCACCTATCCAGTTTCCGTTGAAGAGAGACTACATTTATTGACCGGTTGTTTCTTATCTTTTCAAGACAAATGCCTTGCTTTTCACTTTGAGATTCGGGAACAAATTCGCTCGCATCACGAAGAGAACCTCGCGTTCCAATCAAATGTCCACTCAAAATTGGAAATACTTCAACGTGGAATCACCGAAGTGTCGAATGCGATGTATGGCACCCAATTCTTCAGTGAGCATAACATTCCTCCTGAGTCCAATGATGTTCCTCCTGCCCCTAATGATGATCCTCCTGCAGACACTACTTAGCTTTAATCTTTAAATTTTGTAAAGAACATTAACTTCTGTTTTTCTTTTTTAGCTTACCTCTAATCTCAGTCATGTATTTTGTGAATGGTATGTTCTGAATACTGCATGACATTTTTTTGATTGTGAATACTGTTTTGGGTATATTGTAAGTTTATGCAGGAACTTATGGCTTTGTTGGGAAGTGTATAAACAAAGGAAACCATTCCAAAATTTTTCAAAAATTTCTCTCTGTTTCTATATTTATTTGCTATTGTCCAAAGAAAAGAAGAATATGGATTTGTGCATAAAAATAGAGGGCGAAACTTAATTTTTAACCATGAATTCATCTATGGAGTTCATCAATTGATACTTATTTGGTTTTTAAAGTTGGATGACTCCTAATTTTGTTTGATCTTCTCTCAATATATCCATATAGATAATCATATAGGGGAGAGAAATATTAAGTTGTTGATCATTGCTCAAAGGGGGAGAGAACATATCTCAATTGTGATATATTCCTATTTTTGTTTGTGTGATTTACATAGGGAGAGAGATAATTGGATTGCTATTTTAAATTTGACCTTGGTATCTCTTCTAAAAGTTTATTTTCTCATTATTTGTCTATTACCATTGGTATCACTTGTTAGAACTTGAAAATTTGGTTACAATCCTTGGCTCTTAAGTGGATTCTATTTTCTACATTTGATATCTATTTATTGAATTCCATTTTTTTTTGGTATCCATGATTTGAATTCTAATGCTTAAAGTCCCCTCAAAGGCTTTTATATGCTTCAGGACATAAAAGGGGCGAATATTTTTTATTGAATGAACCTTGATTGTGGTTGCATCATATTGGATTTTAATCTTGACCACATGAATAGAATTTAATGTATAATTCCCTCAAATTTGTATGCATGCTTAATGACAAAGAGGGATGATATTCTTGATTGAATTGTGATTGTGGTTATTTACAATTTGGTATCTTATTTTTAACCACATGCAATGTTTTATTGAATTCTTCTTAATTGTAGTTGTTTCATTTGGTATCTCTTTTTAACCACAACTTAGAATTGAATGTTAATACTTGATTCCCACCCTTGTTTGATATGTGGATAGATTCTTTGATTAAGGGGGAGAAATTTGTTTTTGGTAGAATTAATGATTAAAACTATTGCTGAGATTGTCTTTAGATTCTAATACATATTCCCTAAATTTATTCATGTTGTTAATGTTCAAGGGGAAGAATTTCTTAGATAGATCTTTTGATAATATTATTTTGATAACATTTCTTGATTGTGTTTGAACTCCCCTCCCCTAGAATTGCTTTTTGATTATGACAAAAAGGGGGAGAATGGTGTATAAGTTGTGATATATTTTAGGGGGAGTTTTGTAACATGTTGCATAGATTAATTGGTTGATAAATTGCATAACTTAATTGGATGAATCTAATATGCAATATTTGATGCATATGCGTAGGTTTTAATATAACCAACTTATAAGATTTTGTCATCATGAAAAAGGGGGAGATTGTTATCCTTTTTGTTAGGCTAAGTTTTCTTTTGATGATGACTAAAATGGTGATTAATTTAATAAAATTAATAAGTTGTATTTTGTGTTATTCGGATATTATTCTTAATGTTTTATAATTAATATTTATATCCATATTTATTGGAAATACCCTCAAAATGGGTATTATTGATGTTCTAACAAGTTCATCTAAGTCCATGTAAAGAATACATATCGTTTCGGGACTTAGAAAAATCAAGAATGTGAAAAATGAGCAAATGGTCGACGAACAGAAGAAAAAGGTCGACCCTGTCATGCACTCCCGAAGGAAAGGGTCGACCGCACGGTCGACCGCGAAATGGACAGTTGCTCCAGAATTTCTACGAAGGAAAGGGTCGACCGCACTGAAGGTATATTTTAACGGTCAATCTCAACGGGCAGAATTCCAACGACTAGTTAAAATGGTCGACCGTTAGGGCATAAGGTCGACCGTTTGAGCAGAGTCTATAAATAGATAATCACTCTAAGCTCTCTATAACTAACGATCGAATATTCGAGGCGAAGCCCTGCTGAAATCAATACTC
>CM039470.1:19350922-19536906 GCA_022433065.1 Begonia loranthoides | reverse complement strand
CCCCTCCCTCCCCTGTATAGGCGTATATTGATCCTTCACAACCTACCATGAAGTCCCATAATTTCCAATTTAATTTCCATAATCATAAAATAATATACACTATTAGTAGGTTGATCCAATAATGATTAAATACTCTGAACGACATTCTTAATCATTTTAAAATTTGTCCAAAAAGAATTTCAGTCATGACTGTTTGTGTTTGCAAAGGTGTTGTTATCTACATATACTTGATTTCAGAAGGACATGTGGCCGCACACGAGTTGTGTGAGCCGAATGTAAAGTGTTGGGTGGATATCTGCAACGAATGCGCAAGTTTCCACAATGGATGTGCGGACATCTGGGGCTTTAGTCCTTCTCGGGAGTGGACATGCAAACTTTAATTTTTTTATCACGCAAACGTCTGTCATTTAAATACGATCATCCGCCTTCATGTAAAATGGTATAATCGGATGTCCGCTCGTGAACGTCCATAACATATTTTTTAATAGAAAACATGACTGCGATATTTACCTCGTTTATTTTTCATTGTTCAGTGTTTTATTCATTAGCAAAATTAGTTTAAGATTTGACTTATTAATGACCCTATAATTTAGATTTTTTTTGTTAGTTACCCTAAAATTTATTTAGTCAAAAGAACAGTTAGCTTAAGATACCATCGGTTTACATCCTCTAAGTTAAGTGGGTATCAATATGGGAAATTAAAAAAACAAACCTTAAAATTTAGGGTCAGTAACATGGCAAACCTAAATCATGGACAACTAAAATCTCGAACTATAGGAAAAAAAATATGCAAACCTCGTAGTCATGTTTTTCGTTAATATGGACGTCTCTCAATACTAAACAACGTTGTTTCTTGAAATCAATAGACGTCTTTAGCATCCACGGATGTCCCTCAATACTAAACGACATCATAAGTGGAGACATTCGTCTTAATTCAAGGGACGTTCATTGTGGGACGAGAGACATCCATCTTAAGTCGAGGGTTTTCCAACTATTTCATTCCAACTGTTCATCTCTCATGTCGGACGTCCATCTTCTGTATCAGACGTCTCTTAATCTAATCCAACAGTCATCTTCTTTTCTTCCTTTATCATTTTCCATCTGATCGTCCGTTATTCCTCCTTGTTAGTGTGTATATATCTATGTATGCTTAGTGTTCATAGTTTGCAATATTTTTGGTATGACTAACAATAGATTCTTAGTAACTGTAATTCCTTCCAGAATATTCCCTTCAATGTATAAAAGGGAATTATGGCTATTATCAATTTAATTTTAACCTTTCAGAATTCTTACTTGGTATCAGAGCTTCCTCATGGCTTCCTCTAGCAGCACCTTGAATCTGACTCCTTCTTCGAAGTCCCTTTCTCTTCCTCTTTCCCTTCTATCAACCAATCTCTCTCTGTGAAATTGGACTCTTCCAATTACCTTGTCTAGAAAACGCAGATCCTCAATATTATGATTGCTAACGGCTTGGAAATTTTCCTTGATGAAAATGCCTCTCCTCCCTCTGCCTTCCTTTATGAACCCAATTTTCAGTTGAACCCTGCCTTCACAATTTGGCAGTTGTATGATCGGCTCCTCATGAGTTGGTTGTATGCCTCTATTAACAACTCTCTTCTGCCTCAACTTGTTTGCTACACCTCGACTTTAGCAATATGGCAAGCTCTTGCCTGTTTGTACCCCTCTACCTTTCTGGCTCGTATTACTGAGCTTCATGGCTAGCTTCACAATCTGTCAAATGATGGGTTATCAGCTTCAACATACATTCAAAAGTTGAATTCAGTGTATAATAATACTTCAAGCTTCCAAGCATAGGCACTGGCTGGATGCTATGCTTGCAGAGATTGCATCTGTAAAAAAGAATGACACCTGGACTCTTGTTCCTCTTCCTCAAGGTCAACGTGTGGTCGACTATAAGTGGGTCTTTAAGCAGAAGTTAAATTCTGATGGATCACTGGATCACTATAAGGCCCGGTTGATGGCCAAGGGCTATGATCAAACGGCTAGTGTTGACTTGGAAGCTTCTGTGTTTCCAAGTGGGGCTTCTGTGTTTCCAAAACTGACAGCTCCATGTTTATCTATAAATCGAGCTCCTCTATTTTGGTAACTCTCTAGTGGCAGGTAACTCTCTAGCTTTGGTAGACACTCATCTATACTATCTTCATTCCCAATTTGTAGTTAAAGATCTTGGTCCACTACACTACTTCCTTGGTGTTCGGATCTCTCGCTCCTCCTCAAGCTTTCTACTAAATCAATCCTAGTACATATTGGATCTTCTTTAGCGCGCTAATATGTCAGACTGTAACCCTATGCCAACTTTGATTGCCATAGGTTCTTTACTTTCGAAGAAATCTGGTGTTCCTCTTGCAGATGGTTCTGTTTTTTGGAGTCTGGTTGGTGGGCTCCAATAATGCACCCTCACTCAGCCTGATATCTCCTTTGCAGTTAGTAGAATTTGTCAATTCATGCATTGTCCAATTGTTCTTCACTGGCAAGCTCTAAGCGTATTCTTCGCTATCTTAAAGGCACTTCCTCCTACTCCTTATCTTTTCAACCATCGTCTTCTCTAGACATTCGCTATTTTACTGATGCTGATTGGGCTGCTTATCTGAATGATCGTCATGGTATAGGTTCCTACTGTGTCTTCATTGGTGCTAATTTGATTTCCTGGTCCTCGGCCAAACAACAAGTTGTCTCTCACTCCAGTACAGAGGCAGAATACAGAAGTATTGCTAATGGTGCTTCTGATGTTATCTGGCTTCAATCCTTGTTGCGGGAACTTGCTCTTCACGGTTCCAAAAGCCCAGTCATTTACTGTGATAATATAAGTGCGACCTATATGGCTTCTAATCCGGTTCTTCACTCCAAATCGAAGCATATTGAAATTGACTTCCATTTTGTTTGGGACAAAGTGCATGCAATCCAAGAATCCAATGAAAGTTACAGAGATATAAAGTTTGAAAAGCCAACTAAGTCTAATGATCCATTGCAAAGAATGGGAGGTCCAATGACTAGAGCACGGAGCAAGCAAATGAAGTAAGGTATGTATGGATTAATCATGGAAATTCTAGAGGATGCTATCCAAAAAATTTCAAACACATCTCCAAAACCAATTAATATTCTATATAGACATGGAGAGGAATTGGAATTGGACATGGAAGATTGAAGCCCTTCAAGTACTTTTGGACTAAAAACATAACCTTTTGAAGTCTTGGGTTTTTGTCAAGCTTTGGGCTAGCCACTTTGGGTTTAAGCTCAATTATTTGGGTGTTTTAAATGTATTTAAAACCTCACCCAAGTGGATGTACGAAAATTTGACTTCTTAAGCTAGTTTGTCTTCTTATTTCACCTAAAAGTCTTTATTAGGTTATTTGGGTTACTTTCCATTCTACCTAAAAGTCTTTATTAGGTTGTTAGTTTGACTTTTAGCAAACATTTTTGTCTATTTAAACCCTTTGTATCTTCTCTTTTGAGAACAACTTAGATGAATGAAAATTATGCTTATGCTTTGGAATTCTCTTCTTGATTTCTTTACGAAGAACTTGGTATTCTCAAGCATTCTTCTTGAAAGATCAAGCTTTGATAGCTTTGGTTCAATCAACCGGTTTGGTTAGGGTCAAGCTACTCTTATTGATAACTTTGGTTCAACCAACGAGTTTGGTTTGGGTCAAGTTACTCTCATTTCTTGATTTGTAAGATGATCCTTTTCAACGTTCCGCGTTGTTGTTGGGTCTAGGGTTCGTTAATACCCTAGGTTCGCATAAGTGCATCGTCAAGAGCTGTGTGTGGAGTTCACTCCTTCCTCCACTCGATTTGTTGATGGTCTCACAAAACCTTTGTCTATCTCCGAGTTTCATACTTGCTGTGACAATCTTGCGTTCTTCGGCCTTGTGATTGAGGGGGGATGTTAGTGTGTATATATCTATGTATGCTTAGTGTTAATAGTATGCAATATTTTTGGTATGACTAACAAATAGGTTGTTAGTAACTGTAATTTCTTCCAGAATATTCCCTTTAATGTATAAAAGGGAATTCTGGCTATTATCAATTTAATTTTAACCTTTTAGAATTCTTACTCTCCTTATCTGCCGACCATCTTATTTCGTTCCTACCTTCCTCTACTCTGATTCTCTTCTCCCTTAATCCACATTTTCCATATTTATTATCCTAGTATTTGATTTGTCGTTGACTTTATTGCCCATCATTTGAAATTAAAGTTATTCTGATTCGTATCATTTGGTATTAGAGCTACTTTGATTCTCATTAGACGTTCATCTTGTGGATCAACTTTGGGTGTTTTTCATCGTTGAAGGACGTCCAAGGTTGATCCTTGGACGTCCGTTGGAGGTTTAGGTGACGTCCTTGGTGTTTTCTAAGCAGAAAATGTGACTCTAGCGTTTGCTTCAGTGTGTTTTCATAGAAAACGTGACTACGAGGTTTGTCTTCTTCATTTCTCATAGTTTGAGATTTTAGTTATTCATGAAATTTTTTAAGGTTTGTAGTGTGACTAATCTCAAAGTATAAGGTTTGTTTTATTAATTTTTCTATCAACATTTACCTTATATGTTTTTTTATGAATTCTCAAACTTCAGAAATCAAAACAAAGTCTTAGTATCCTCGTTCGATGAGGTAATAGAGATGTCAAACAAGTCAACCGAACTGACAGTGATGTTAACAGCGTCATTTTTCTATAGTGCAATGGTTAATTTGTTAGCAAAAAAAGAATGATGGTTGATTTGTCACTAATAGTAAATAATGATGGTTGATTTGTTATTTTTCCTATATATACATATGGTTTTTTTATATGCTGGACCAAGCCCTAGAGCGGGCCTAGCAACCTGCTTGTTTGGTTCGATTCAACTTGGACTCACGAGTTAAAAAATTAGGCTCGGCTTGACCCGCCTATGTCGGATCCACTCATTTAACAACTCTACGCGGTAGGGATTAGAAAATCCGAATGCCCGCCAACATTTCATCTGAAAAGTCAGTCCTTTCGCCATTACGATTTCCTAACTATCGCGCTATTTTTTGGAAATGATTGGGTTTTTGAAATTCTACGACCTTCGGCTTCGTTGGTTTTAATTCCCTTTCGAAATCGAAGCTTGAGATTTTAGGCTTTAAACTTAAATCGGCCATGAATGTTGGCGACCTTAACAAGGTTTGGGAAATCAAAGTCCTGAAAAAGGCTGGGCAAGAGGAAGCGAGAAATATTCTTGAGAGGATAGCAAAACAGGTCCAACCCATTATGTGTAAACGCAAATGGCGGGTCAAGCTACTCTCAGAATTCTGGTAATGCTTTTAATGTTTTTTTTTTGTTTGTGATCCCAAAAAATAGAAAAACAATGAAAGTAACGTGTGTACTGCATGGATTGTCAACCGAGGAAAAAGAAATCATTCTCTTGGGGGTTTTGTGATTGTGAATTTCCTATTAAAAGTTGGAGTTTGAAGAAGTATTACATGCACATTTGGTAGAGATGATCTTTAAAAGTTCCCAAAGTGATTGTAAAAAAGTCACCCAACTTTAACTAATCATAGTGATATAATTTAGAATGTTACAAGAAATTAAAAGATTCCCCCTTTTCCTGTATTTGTATATTGCTGAAGGTCATCGAATAACTAAATTTTGTTGTTAAATACTCATGTTATGCATAGTTGTGCAGTTTTTGTGGAGTTATCTTCTTACGAGTCTTTGCTTTACTATAACGTGATCTGTAGTTTAGTATTTTGCTTGTTTATCTTGCCTTGAGAACAATTTGTTTTTCATATGGGCAAAAATCATAATTTGATTATGTTGCAGCCCAAGCCATAGAGCTCTTTTGGGGTTAAATGTAGGAGGTGGGGTGCATGTGAAGCTTAGGCTTCGAAGGCCAAACAGGGATTGGGATTTCTACCCCTTTGATCAAATCCTTGATACCATGCTTCATGAGCTTTGCCATAATTCAATTGCTCCTCATAATGCCAATTTCTACAAGCTCTGGGATGAACTAAGAAAGGTCACATTTTTTTTTTCCTTTCATTTGCTGATGTTTAAGCACTAAAGTTTGTGCATATTTTGATCATTTACAACTTCAATGCTATGCTGTGCTATATTATTTGCATGTAGATGTCCATCATATTGGTTATTTCAAAGAACTATTGAGGCCGGTAAACTGCAATTGAAATGCGTAATATTACAATACCATATCTATAAAATTTAATTGAAAATTCACTCTATGCAAACCTGATGTTAAACTTCTGGTTTGTGTCAAAAGAATTTTCATTGAGTGGGAAGATTTACTACTGCTGCATATATGTGTACTGCTTCTCAGTTGTGATGACTTTAATTACAGGAATGTGAAGAATTGATTTCCAAGGGAATAACAGGAACCGGGCAGGGTTTTGATCTTCCAGGAAGGCGATTGGGTGGCTACTCTCGTCAGCCCCCTCTGTCATCCCTTCGCAGTTGTTCATTATCTGCCGCAGAAAAGAGAGCGCGATTGGGTTCTCTTCTCCCATCTGGGCCTAATCGACTTGGTGGTGATAATTCAATCATGGCTGCACTTAGTCCAGTGCAAGCTGCTGCCATGGCTGCAGAGAGAAGAATGCAGGATGACATCTGGTGTGGATCATCTCAAGAAGTTCCCATCAATGAAGACAGCTCAGATATCTATGCGGATGTTTCTGGAGAAAGTTCCAACAGTTTCAGTGTCAATAATGATCTAAATTCAAAGGAAAGAGGTAAAAAGAGAAGCCGTGAATCAAATGAAGATTCTCTTTTCCATAATCCATATAACCATTCAGTAGAGACTTCTGTTGATTTATCCAAAGATGTTTTGACAAATGGGTCTAGCGTTGATCTTGGAAATAAGTCCTTGAAGACCTCTGTGGTGCAAGGAAATCAATTTTCGCAGCCTATACAAGATTCGAGTCTTGTTGATTCATCCAGACCATCGTCCAGTGTGGTATCTCTCAATCATCTCAAAGAATTTGCTATGTGGGCGTGTGAAACTTGCACTTTATTAAATCCAGTAAGTTTTATTTCTCATTCTTATGATCACATTTAGAACACTTATGGAAATGATGGGCTTCTTGCTCTGTGGTTAAATCCAGTGATCGTAATGTTAAGTTATAATAATGCACTGACTATTGATATTCGATTTGGATTTATTAATTTTTCCTATCCATTTTGATGCGAATGATGGTGATTCTTGCAGCCACTAGCTCCAATATGTCAGCTTTGTGATTCACAGATGCCAAAAGATGTCCAAACCAAGTACAGGTTCTGGATTTGTAAATTCTGCACCTTGGAAAACAGTGTCAAGTTAGAGAAATGCTCGGCTTGTTCTGAGTGGAGATACTCGAACGGCCCCCCCGTCTCAACTAGAGCACCAAATGTCGGTACTTGAGAGGTACCTGCATAAATGTTTTCTAAGTTGGGACGACACCTTAATTCTACCATCAGCTTGTATCTTCTTAATCTCTGATACGGTCTATACTTATCTAAATATGCCAGATCACAAGGCATATTTTGTGATTGAAGGATCCTTACAAGGGGCATGAAATTTTTAGCCTTAAAATCAAACTAAACTTCACATGTGACATTTTTGTACAAGAGGAAACACAAAGCTTCCTTTTGGCGCTGGCCAAATGTTTGATAGATACTCTGCTTGGTATCACTGAGTCTGTAGTAATCACCATATAATATTGGATTTTCAAGAGCTTGTTTGGTGTCTCAAATAAATCTTTTAATGGGTAAAGTATGGCTGCAAGAATCATGAAAAATATTTACCAATCCAACACCATCAAATGATTTCTCTGAAAATGTCAGTGCTCCTACATTCTTAGACTTTGAATGGTCCTGAAAGTTTTCAAATCTTAAGTGCTAACACATTAGAAGCTGAGTTTTTGGCTTGTGCATGTGGATCTGAGAAATAAGTTCCAATAGTTGACTTTGAAAGTGGAGCATATGTATTTGGTGCTATTAGGTCGATTAATTTTCAGGGTCATTTATGAAAAAATGTTAGTTGTACACTTTAATCTTAGCAGGATTGTGATAAGCTGGAGCCGCCTCTGCAGGTGTTGTAGGATTGATTGCTAGATGATGTTATATTTTGAGCCTCCGAACTCGCACATTCAGAGCCCAACGTAAGAAACTTGCATTAAATAAAAAAAAAAAGAATTATGGATTTATCCGTTCCTAGTTGACATGAGAAATAATGAAAAAAATGAAAAAATGTATTTGTTATGGGAATATAGAGTTCAGGTTTATCAACGGATCAGACCAGGTCGACCTGGCTATTAAATTGCGACTCAAGAGTGGTCCGATGGGCCTTAGACAAAGCTTTGTTTGGCTTGATCTTACCCAAACCAATTTCTGTGGTTCAAGGTATAGACTCCAACTTTTGGATCATCGGGGTGACTTTCGCATCAACTCATAGATTAGACTATTTATCTTTTAAACACTACAGTGCTTCTACTTCAGTAGTGCGACTTTGTTAATCTATGGTCCCAGCACTGACTCCTCACTTAACCCGCTCTTAGGGTTGAGCACTATTGGTGAATTTACACAATGCTAGTGTACGTGTCGCACAAGTCAATGATAAATAGACTCTCGAATCCACAAAGAATTAATGCGATTAAATTTCTAACTACCAATTTACTTTTATTTCAATTATATTTAAATAGAGTAACTTGTAATTTTTCTGAGTAAATTATGCAAAAAAAAAAAACAAAAGCAAAATAATTAAAAGAGGATTACTCTCAAGCAATTAATAGCTAGGACTACAATTATTCATCAACAATCCACCTAACTAAATCACTCATCTTTCTCAATTAATTAATTCGTACGAATCAGTTGCACAAAAAAAATCCTAATTATCTAAAAGGCTCTCTAGATGGTTGATTAGAAATATCGTTAGAAATTAAATTCACTATATTCTTATGTGAATAAAACAACCGTGATTCATTAAGGTCAAGTTCTCAATTAGGTTACATATGTTATGCAAATATATTTCCATGCTACACAAACTCATGGTTTCTACTCAATAATCATGTGTTATTATTCTATTTGTATCTAACATGCAATTTATTTTTCCAAATTCATTACATATGAGAAAATTAAGCTAACTGTTGGTTACATAATCAGATTAACATAAAACACCAAACAAAATAAGCAAACTCAATGTTAATCAATAATTGAAAAAGATATGATTTAATTAAGCTTCATGAGAGTTCAAATTGTAATTCTAGTCATGAAGAATACAATGAAACAAAGGATAAGAGAAAGAGAGATAAAAACTAGTTAAAGCCTTCCATCTAGAATCTTCATTGTGTGTCTTCGTAATTTCCATGAATACCAATAGCAATTGAGTGTCAAAATCTCTATTCTCTATTCAATTCTTAAGTTTCCAAACTTCTCTCATCGTCCGATGTTTGTTGTATTAATAGATCATCCTTAAGTTGCCTCGTTTAACCTAATTTACTTGCGTCGACGTTGTTGTGCCCACTTACAAGCTCAACTGTGCTACGTAAAATATCGATGAGCGCAGTTGCGCTCGAAGTGAGCATAGTAGCACTAAATCTCGATTTTCAATATCTCATTTTTTTGCCGCAGTAGTGTCTTCTAGGAGCGTAGTAGCACTAAGCTATTGTGATGCTTCTTTAGTGAGCACATTTGTGCTCAATGTGAGCGCAGTAGCGCTCAACTACTATTTTGTGCTTAGTTTTGTCTTCTTAAGCATTGGTGTTGTAATGACTCAGTTTTCTTGCATTTGAAAACGTGTAAAATTTAAAATTTTTCTTTTCTTTTATAAAGACAGCGGAAGACTTAGTAAAACAAATCTTTTGGAGACATTTTTCTTTTATAGAAACAGCAAAAAACTTTTATTGAAAAATGTGGTATATAGAATAAAACCATTTAAAGACAATAAGTAAAATCCTTTTCTTTTACAATTCAATAATTTTACAAAATCCTTTACAAACCATTTTTTTTTTCTTTAATCATTTAGCCTAGTCAGCCACAAGATTCGAGCATGCAAATCTTTCATCAACTGCTCCTTAACTTGATCTCCTCTTCTTGTACGTATACCTACATCACAACACTTAAACTAATGAGCCTAACGCTCAGTAAGTGATATAAAATAAACTATACAATACACGTGTCATGCAACTTTTAAAATCCATATGCAATTTCTATTTTCGTTTGCATTTATGTTTTATGTTTTAGTCCTTTTCTCCAATGCATCCGACCTCGATGCCCCCGACATAGCAGCAATGGCGTAATCCAAAAGCTCGCTAGCCGTTGACCGATCCGCCCAATGCTTCCAACTCGACACCTCCGATATAGCAGTAATGACATAGTCCAAAAGCTCACTAACCACTGGTCGATCTATCCCGAAATAATCCAAGGACTCGCTATGTGATAAAGCTCGACTCCAGTTGAACAGCATGTTAGCTATTGTGTACATCAATACACAATGACCCCATAACCGGTATGAGCAACAATGGTATAATCCAAAAGCTCTGTTAGCGGCAATGACATAATCTGAAAACCCAACTAGCGGTCGTGCGTACCAAGCGCTTAAACGACCTCACATCATAATGTTGCCTCGGCCAGCCTCAACATCATCTAGAGAACCAACTAACAAGCTCACATCTCATGTCATCTCATTTACCTTTATTTCATTTATACCGTTTACATTCATTTATTATCTATTTTTATTTCACTTTCAATGATAGAATGGATATTCTTACAACCCAAATGATGGTTGTCCGCTACGGGTGATCAGCCCTCGAGAACACCGTACACTTAGTATGTATGAGCATCCATTCTACCCTTTTTTCGTTTCCTTTTCAAAACCATGCATGAAAACTATTTTCGTATCATTTTGAAAATCATGATACATGATGCTCGTGAATGCATGCAATACTTATATCCTCAAGCATGATCAGCATTAACATTCTATAATCCTCAAACATGATCATATCAATTCCTTTAAAATCTAATAAACACATCATTAAAAGAATCTAATTCTAATAAACACAGCATCAAACAACAATACATCCTTGGAGCATATCAATGTCAAAATCCTATAATCCTCAAGTCATGAAACATATTAAATCTATAACGTAAAAAACCTAAATCTTATAAACACAGTCAACATACAACCCTAATTCTTGCGATATAAGCTCAAAGGGTAGAACACACACAATATCACTTACCTCGCATCCATAAAGCATGTAGCACTCTATCCTTCTTCCTTTAATACCTTCACAGTACCATAAAAAATCATTAATTAAATAACCATCAACAATTACAGATTATTAACCTCATTTCTATAGTTCATTATCTTCAACAACTTGGATACCATTAACCCTCAATACCCAACATGTAGAACATAACCGTAGCAAACCACACACACAGCCGTAACATCACAATGGCAATATCCAATTACAAAGTTGTCCCAGAATCATACATTTCCCACTGATCACAATCCATAAAACAAACCCTAACATATCCTTAATTATTTGTGAAAGGATCGATATACCCCTATAGAGGGGAGGGAGGGAGGGAGGGAGGGAGGGAGAGGGAGGGGGTGAATCTAGTGTTTCTAACTTTTTCGTGCGATATTTTATCTCTAATAACCCTAAGTGATTTAATGCATAAAATTAAAATAAACAATAACAAATATATGCAACAAAATAAAGAGAGGGTTAGAGAGAGTGCACAATATTTATTTACGTGGTTCGACAAACTTGCCTACGTCCGCGCTCTAAGTTCCACTTGGAGGTACACTAAACAATTGGCTTACGGGTGCCGATGAAACCGTTTACAAAGACTAATTATAATGGCGTCACCCTTTGACTATTGTGGGGCATCACCCTATATTTGACTATTTCGGGAGTCACCCATTGATTAAACTTTCAGGCGTTCAATAGAGCCATTAACTATTTTTGGGCATCACCCGTGTATGACTAATTCATAGGGCGTCACCCTTTCCAATAACGTACAATAATATTTGGAAATGTAAACTTCAAAAACTAGATCTGAACTCTCCCAATAATAACTCGCAAGTTTATGGGTGGGGAGAGTTGGATTACAATTACTCACAAATATGATGAGAAGTCGAGTAGAAATTTTGCCAGCGCTTCGCTACTTCTCTCGTTCATTACGGAGCTTGGAGTGCTTCTCTTCATTTATAGATTTTGTCTAAGAGGTCAACCTTTATCCCTGAAGGTCGACCCTTTTACTAGACGTTGGAATTCTGCTCGTTAGAATTTGACTGTTATGACAATATACCATTGTGCGATCGACCTTAAAAGTAATCTGTCCATTTTGTGGTCGACCGCATTCGTGCAGAAACTCTGAAGCAATCTGTTCATTTTGTAGTCGACCCTTTTCTTTGTAAATGCATAACAGGGTCGACCATTTGCGCTGTTTCATCGACCTTTTGCTCCTTTTTCACATTCTTGATTCTCCTAAGTCCCAAAACGATATGTATTCACTACATGGACTAGATGAACTTGTTAGAACATTAATAATATCCATTTTGATGGTATTTCAAATAAACACGGATATAAATACTACTATAAAACATTAAGAATAATATCTGAATAATGTAAAACACAACTTATTAATTTTATTAAACTAATCAATATTTTAGTCATCATGAAAATAAAACTTAGTCTAACAAAAAGGTTAACAATCTCCCCTTTTTTTATGATGACAAAATCCAATAAGTTGTTTATCCTAAAACCTAAGAATGTGCATCAAATATTGCATATTAGATTTTCCCTTTTTAATTTATGCAATTTATCAAACAATTAATTCCATGCATACATGATATACCAATTATTAATTCATAAGAATTGTCACTCCCCCATAATCAACTTATATATTTCTCTCCCCCTTTTTGTCATAATCCAAAAGCAATCTTAGGGGAGAGGAGTTCACAAACAATCTCAAAAATATAGTAATCATTCAAAAAACCAAGTAATTTTTCCCTTAAAAAAAAATTCTCCCCCTTTTGCAAAGAATATATCCAAAAAGCAAACAATGGAGGGAATCAAGCATTAGAATCTAATTTGTGATTAAAGATAAAATACTAATGTAGTACACCACAGTCAAGGAAAATTTTTAATACAAATCTTCTCCCCTTTTTTCATTAAGCATACAAATTCATTGGAGGGATTACCAAACATACATAACGAATTTGTGGTTAAAATAAAAATGTCAAATTAATACAACCACATTCAAGAGACATTCTATCAACAATAATCTCTCCCTTTTTGTCATTAAGCTTAAAGCAACATTTGAGAGAATATCTAAGCATTATGATCAATGAAATAGATACCAATTTTAGACTAAGAATGATAAATCAATTTTCATTTTCTAGAAGTGATACCAAATGAAGAAATAAGAAATTGTAAATGCAAAGTGAAATCCAAAATCAAAATTTAAGAGAGATACCAAAAATTAGAATCAAAATAAACCAAGTTATCTCTTCCCCTACGTTAATCACAAAAACAATCGATTTGGGATATAATCCAATTTAGATAATTTCTCTCCTCTTTTGAGCAATTATCAACAAGTTATAATTTCTCTCCCCCTATAAGATTATCAATATGAATATATATTGAGGGAATATCAAACAAAATTATGAACCATCCAACTTTAAAACCAAATAAGTACCAATTGACAAACTCCATAGATGAATCTATGTTTAAAATCAAGTTTCTCCCCTTATCTTTATGCACAAATCCATGTTCTTCTCCCCCTTGGACATTATAAAAAAGATTTAGAAAAATAGAGAAGTTTTAAAAAATTTTGGCATGGTTTCCTTTGTTTATACACTCCCCAACAAAGCCATAATTTCCTACATAAGCTCACAATATACCCAAAACAGTATTCACAATCAAAAGATATTATGCAAGATTCAGACCATACCATTCACAAAATACATTACAGAGATTAGAGGTAAGCTAAATAAGTAAAACAAGAGTTAAGGTACTTTTACAAAATTTAAAAACTAAGGCTAAATAGGGTCTGCAGGAGGATCATCATCGGGGACAGGAGGAACATCATCAGACTCAGGAGGAATGTTATGCTCACTGAAGAATTGGGTGTCATACATCGCATTCGACACTTTGGTGACTCTGCGTTGAAGTATTTCTAATTTTGAGTGGACATCAGATTGAAATACGAGGTTCTCTTCATGATGCGAGCAAATTTGTTCCTGAATCTCAGAGTGAAAGGCGAGGCATTTATCTTGAAAAGATAAGAAAAACCTGTCAATAAATCTAGTCGCTCTTCAACTAAAGCTGGATAGGTTGTAGAATAGGAGGAGGCATGCGCTGACGGTCTGGAGGAAGAGTGAGGAACCAATGGGCCGACTAAAGCAGGTGGATTGGGCATTGGGGCTTCGTCATAATCATCGAAACCCGATATTTAGGCTAGGACAGCAGCTCTAGATGCTCTAGCCACCCACACACCATCATCACCCGTGGTAAAACCCATACTTGCCAAGGTGTGCACAGAATAAATATCCACCGAATGAAGAGGAAGTTCGGACACCAAATCAGGAATTTGCACACCTTGAGATTGAAAAACTCTCATCAGCAAGAGATTGAAGGGCAATGGTCAACATTTGCTCTCGGCAATCTCGATCATCACTTGAAGAATAATATACCCAACATTGAATGGTTGATGATCATAAATATGCTTAAGTGCATAAAAGTCCATACAACTGACATTGTCATGGTGACCATCTCTCGGAACCAAATTATATGATAAATTGTGATGGATCATGTCACGACCCGAAGATGGGCCTAATAGAACCGCTGGGTCAGGCGACTTGATCCTCATAGAGAACCCGATCACCTAGCCCAAGGCGTGAGTTTTAACGGAAGACTTATAATATTTAGTTCGGCCCAAAAAGTATGGGCCTAGGTCCGAGTAGGGATCACGAGAAAGTGACGGTGCATAAATTAAAATCTAATCCAAGTACTGTGCAACAAATCCAAACCATCTGTATTTAAGGTTTACAGATCCAAAATATAAATATCCTCACCAAATGATAATAATCGCTCAAGGGAAATAAAAGAACACTTCTGATCCAAATCCTTAGCTGCTCTTGCATTTACCTGTAGTTTTTGGGAGGAGTCGTTTGGGATGAGTGACTAACTCGGTAAAGTATAGCTATACTAGATGCACCTCATGCAAAACTGGTTTTTTCTATATTTTCGAAAACAATGTTATGTTTCTCTTTTATCCGTACATGAATTTTAAATCACTTCAAAACTCTTTATCATTTTATCAAATTGGCCCATGGCCATCGATGAGGCTTTTAATCGAAAACTCACTGTATACATAGACAGCTATACCTCATAAAATAGGCCATCATCGTTTTCCAAATTGAAAACGTCATCAGTGAAAAGGGGTGGTCACTCATGGACTCACTCGCCACACAACATAGAAGAGGTGGTCACCCGTCGATGACAACACCTTATGAGGCAGGAATAATGACAACGATCCAAAGATTCCGTACGTCACCCGAGTTGCCGGCGCACCTGGCTGCACGATACAACTCGTATAATCGTATAATCGTATAATCAAATAAAACGGATACAGTTGCTCACTATATGTGGATTTAGGATAAACAAGTCTCAGCGATTGACAACCGTCTGATCCGTGGGACAAATCCTGGCCAGGTTTAGGGGCTTGCAACCCAAGGAGACGTCATCACTCTCCCATACGAGATTTACGACTTCAGGAGTTTCAAACTGAGGACATGTCACCAATGCCCCACCTATATTTTTTGCACGTCAAACAATCAACCTTCACGCAGCATAAGGTATCAAAGGGCATAGTGGATCCCATCCCTCAACATGTGCACAATAAATCTCAAACCATGTACGGAATTAAACTTGAAAAAACATACTACTAATAAAAACGAACGTGCTGTCGAACAGTCCCCGTCATTTTTCAAGTGTGGTATTCCACAAAATAATTATTTTTGAAGACGGGATACGATGCAATATAATGCAAGAGGTATAGAAATCCCAACCTCGACGACGGTCTGCCTTACCAACTGGAGCAACCAATTACGCAAGAATCGTATCACACTCGCTGAAATTAACCAAGCCTGACAAAGGTATAAACGCGAGAATATCATAATTAAATTCTAGGAAAATAAGCGAGGCTCTCCTGCAGAGACCAACCAACTTGCAAAGAATTCCAATAGAGTTTCTAACTTTATCTAACAACATTCTTTAAATTTGAAATCCAACTTTAACTAATATAGAACTCAAGACCAAAGTTCAATTCATACTCCTTGGATTACTTACCTTCAATTACAATTAAAATCCATCATTCAAAAAAACAACTCAAGTTAGGATCTCCAAATCCACCAATGACAAACAACAATTATTCTCTACTCTTTCGACTTCAACATTTAGTAAACTCCAACAACACAAACGAAGTCAAACATTTTCAAAGACAAGTAACTGAGCCCAAGAACAGCCCTAAACTAACATAACTACATTCTTCACAGTCTTTAGGGTAGAAATCAAATTTAGGGAACCTAACAATTATTTCCAGCAGCATAATACATTTTGAAATTTCAAGCAGGAATTAAACACTGCAACATTCTCATCCAAACAACTAAAAACAACGATGGCAGTTTATCTCTAGCCATTTTCTATAATCGCAGCAGTTTAAGCAAAAACCTAATAGTTACACTATTGATGGCAACAATCAAAATCAAATTATCCAAACAACAACAATCCATTATCAGATCCTTTTCACCAAACAGAAACAACATCTAATATGGCAAAAAATCTTAACACAAGATAATCTAAACAGAGGCATTTCCTTTGAGATTATCTCACCAATAAAAATCCAATAGAGCAGTAAGTCATTCATACGGTTCTTTCATCCAAAATCCAACCAAAATTTCCAAAAACTAATCAGAATCACATTCTGAAATCCATTATTGAATCAAAGGCTTAATGAGAATTGCTCAGCCAACAGAACAGAACAGAACAGAATTGCATTCTGTTTACTCGCCGAAATCGGAACATTGCTCAGATCTGAAGCTACCCTCACCAAAGAATGTCCGTTCGGGATCTTTTGATTTGATCACTGTAAACCCACAACACAGATCAACCAACGACATCACAAATCCAACTTAACATCGGAATAAAAACTCGAATCAAAGACCTCACCCACTAAACCGAGCAAAATCGCGTCGGTTCATTCGCTGGAAATCGGAAGAACACGCTCAGGGTTGAGCTGTTCGGTAGCCGGCGTCGCTCGGGATCAGAATCTCGCAGACACCGAGGAGCGCTCGTTCCTCGCCTGATCGGAGTCGTCCATTCACGGCCGACATCGTCGCAGTGCCGTCGCTCGGAAGTCGCTGGAAAACGTCGGTTTGCTCTAGGCCGGCGTCGCCTCAGCCGGACTCCTGCTCGCTGTCGTCTTTTGTTGCCCACAACCGACGATTCTTCTCGGTCAAACGCCATCGCCGGAGGAGTCGCTCGCTGGTCATTCGCCGGAGTCGCCGATCGTTCGTCGATCTCCCTCTCTAGCGCAGGATCTCGTCGGCCGAATGAGGAAACAGGGAGAAGAGATCCTCTTCTCTTTGTTTCTTATTTGTTTTATTTTCTTTGTTTTTTTATAACAACTTAAATCCTGGACTTTGCTTCTCCAAAGTATTTGGCGGGATTTTTCCCCCCTTATTCTCCCTCTTTATTTTTCATCTTCTCATACTCATATTTCACTTATTCCAACTCATTTATTTCTTTTATCCAATAATTTTCCTAATTTTTTTTTCCATTAAAATAAATAAATGTATATACACAAATTTTATACATTACCTTTTTATATAGTCTATTTAAACTCCCAATTTAATCATAACATCGTCTAACAACTTTATAGTTCCAATTTGACTGTCCAACTTCGTTCCTTAATTGAATTCTTTGTTCGAAAAATTCTAATTTCACCGACTTTGACCAGTTGACCAAAATTGCATACGTGGCCACTACACGACAATTCGGTCAACTTCAACACCATGACCGATTTTCAACGCAAAACATTTACACGTGGAATTTCTTATTTAAAAATTTCACGGCTTTTACAGATCACACGTGCCTGAACATTTAAATCTCATGCCTTGGGTTTGATCAAGAAACCATGCTCTGTATCTTTAACAATCTTCTGTAAGAAACTTATATCAGCATATGAACGAATAAAATTTGGATCCCTCAAATTTATATAAAACTCCTCAAATCTAGATCCTTGCTCAAAATCCAACAAAGAATTGATGTTGTTGGGAGTTAAACAAATGCGCTTTCCATACACAAAGTTCATCACTTTTAACGGTCTTGAACTATAGTCAAGATTGGAATAAAACATTCGAATAGGAGCTTCTGAATAAGGACCGTCAAAATCGAAAGCTTAACCAAACCCATCAATTTGTAAATTTCCTCTAAATCCAAATTTCCTAAACAATTCTAAGAGATTTTCCATGATAAAATCAAAGACCTATACTTATAATCTTCTTTATATCTGGCCTTGCATCCAGCACTGATAAAGAAACGAGAAGAAAAATCTTGTAAATGTGACTGAGAAGATTTACCTCATTTAGTTCATTTTTTGGTCTGCCTAGACATGATAGATGAGGATTGTAGGTACGAAAATGACAAAGAGAAGCTTGAGCGAGGAAGAACGGGGAAAAATTGCTAGAAATCGAAGGAGACCACGGAGGAGTCACAGGAAATCGCCAATGAGGTCTTTCGAAATTAAGGTTAAGTCGACAAATCTGACTTAAAATCGATGAAAGGGTCGACCTTTTGTAACTATGCAGTCGACCTTTTCCTTCTAAGTGACGGAGGAAACGAATCTGTCATTTTTACGGTCAACCGCACGGTCGACCTTTTGGTCTGAACAGATTTACATATTATCATTGTTAAAATTCGGCCTAATTGAGGTTGAATATCCTTAAAGCACATTGAACTCTCATACTTCAATAATTCAAATTATACCAATTGTTGAATTAAAACTATTTCCAATTTCAAACAACCAATTGAAAGTATTGAACAAATATAAACCAATAAGATCAAGGATACCGAGAGTATTCCACCAAAGCAAATTCAATATCAACAATTTCTATGGCACGAATTAAACTCAGAAAGTCCAACCTATATGCAACTAATCAAGAGTGAAGATCAAGAATACCAATTTCAAGAGGTTTAAACCAATTATGGTGTTGAAAACCAATCAAAAAATAATAAATTGTTATAATCTATCTTTCAACGATATTCAAGTTAAAAATATTTCTCTCCCCCTAAATTATTGCACATAGTCAAAACATTGGGGATGGAAATCCAAGATAGATATCAATTGTAAAAGTTTAAAATCAACAGGAATAACCAATTTAAAGATTTCAAAATGAAAGTCATTATTGATACCAATTTAGAGATTTCAAACCAAGGAATAATATTGATATCAATTTGAAAATCAACTACAAACTCTTCCCCTTTTAAATCAATAAGTTAAAAAAAAAACATTTAGGGAATAAAGATACCACATCAAAATCTTTATAATATAATAGCAATTGAAAAATAACTAAATTCATTTAAGCATTTTAAACAAAAAAAAAAAAAAAAGATTATGAAAACCAAATTGAAAATTAAATACAAATTTTTCTTCAATTTGATGATAAACCAATTTTGAGTTCTAGCGGAAGTACAAACATCAATATTAAAACATTCGTATTTTCCTAAATCTATGGTCAAAATAGAATCAATGAGGAAAATCAAAGTTTAAGCTATAACGGAAGCAAATTTATCAACAACTTAAAAACTTGAACAATTTTTAAAAGCAAATCAATAACCTCTATACAAAATTTATTTTCTTCCCCTAAATCCATAACTAAATGTAATTCAAGAGAGACTTCTAAAATTTCAAAAACAAGACAATTGTCAAAGCAATTTATGACTCTCCTTTTTATCTATAGCAAAATTAATCCAAAGGGAAAACACAATTTAGCAAAATCAAAACAAAAATCTCTATACAATTTTATTTTCTCCCTCTATTTTATTATCCAATTTCAAACCTAGGGAGAATTAAAATATTTTCAAAAGGGCAAAACATCCAAATTAGCATCCAACAATTCAACTAGTTCAACATATGCAATCTAGAGTACCAATTGTTGGAAACACAATTAATATACCAATTGCAATTCAAGGGAGAAATAAAATATTTTCAAATAGGCAAAAACAATTTAATCCATAACAATTATCTCTTCCCTTATCATTAAGACAAAAGCAAATCAAAGATGAAGCCAATTTATCATAAAAAAAATTCTATATCCAACAATTCAAACAATTTATGAGTATATTCAATTTAGACTACCAATTGTTGGAATTCAAATCTCAAGCACAATATTAATTAAAGAAATAAGACAAGTTCAATTTAGGTACATCACAAGAATTTTCACCCAAACAAATTCAATATCATTAATTCCAAATCAAGAATCAATAATCAAATTAAATCAATTAAAAATGAATTGTGTACCTCCACCAAGTTTATTTTCATTTTTAAAACATTGGAGGCATTCTTGAAGCTTCTTCCTTTTTCATTTTTGGATAGCCCATTATCCAAATCCATTTACCTCATTGGGAGAATCTCCAACCTACAACACAATCAATTCGAACTCTTTGGTATTATAATTCGTTTTCTTTACAAAAGGTTCATAGCCAATTCCGGCTTTGACAAATGTAACCCTTTGAGAGTGCTATGGTGAGAGACTGTTAGACGGGGAGATATAAGGGAGAAGAATAGAACTGAAGAATGTAGGAAAGAAGTGAGTGAATACTAGGAGAGTACTAAGTAATTTGGGAAGGATACTAATTAATTAAGACGTTGAAGTGAGTGAATACTAGGAGAGTACTAAGTAATTAGGGAAGGATACTAATTAATTAAGATGTTTTTATTTCATGAATGAAATTCTGAAATTTTCTGTTGGATTTGTGTTCTTTAATTTCTGGTAGTGCATCTATCATAAGGCTACACATCTATTTCATTAATATTTTTCCAAATTATAACCTACTTGCTGCATCTCTTTCCATGAATATTGCTTTGTGACATAAAAGATAAAGCAAGTTGGAAGAGCTTAAGAAATTACTTTAATGTAAATTTGATTGCTACCTATAATATCTGGTACAAAAACCAGAAAAACAATAACAACATACTTTCGAGCGGTCTACTAACTCTCTCTTTCACAATTTACTTTTTCAAACACTCTATTCAATACTCTAAAAAAACTCTAGTAGAATTGTAACTAATTATCTACTCTCTTAATGTATAAACTACCTTTATGGCAAATTCCCTAGAACATTTCTAATCAAACAGCCCTTTTAATCCCTCCTTACATTTTCTTACTTAAGCTCGTCACTTTCTAGAATATGGAGTCTATAATGTCCGCCTCCCATTGTGCACAGTGTCCCTCAAGGTGCATTATTTTGAAGCATTCCTAAGCTTGTGCTAATAGTGCCTCTAAAAATGCCACTTCTTCTCTCCTTTTTCAAGCTCCTTAGCCACCCTGTTGAACTTCATTTTGTTCTTTCCCTTCCTGCAATATGTTGGCATACCATTACTTGTTCCTTCAGCTTGCACCGGTGGCCCACACTGAATTTTTCATTGTATTGTTAGCAAAACACCTTCTCTCACTTTAACTATAATTCATTGTCGATGAATCACTTGGAGAAGAAAAATTTCTTCGCTCGGCCCTTTATCTATGGCTGAGAGTCCCATACTTTCCTCTCCATTGAAAATGTTGCTTTTATTCACAACTTGCTCTGGTTAGAGTATTGATTGGAAAATGAGATGGATTTGAATTCCTTGAGCTCACTGTGCTTGTGTTAGAACAGATAAACTAAAATGGGCTAGATTTGTTACACTCGCTACAATGGGTTTAAAGATAAAGGAGTAACTGAGCTTGATAAAGGAGTAAATGAGCCTGATCAGTCCCACCAATCCATTGCACTACATCTCTGTTGATGGATTAAATTCTTATCTTCAATATATTGGGATGTTTGTTGAGAAAATAAAAGGTTTTTTATTAAACTTTATTTGTGGCATTTATTTTGTATTAATGTGTGGCTTTTGGAGTTCTTGTATTAATGTGTGACTTTTGAAGTTCTAGGGAATTATGGGTATTTAGTGGCATTTATGATTTTTAACTATTAGTATTCTATGGTTGTTTTTATAAGCCTATATAAAGGCATGTTTAGTTAAATGATAAATCATCATTTCTTCTATATTCATCCTTTAAGTGTTTTTTTTCTAACAAAGTGGTATCAGAGCGTAAGAAAAAAAACCAAGAGAAATATGCCCATTGGTGGAGGAATGGGTCCACTTCAAATACCGATGCTTACCAAGCTCAACTACGACATTTGGAGCATCAAAATGAAGGTGTTACTAGGAGCACAAGACGTGTGGGAGATCGTGAAGAACAGTTTCCAAGAGGCAGCAGAGGGAGCCGATCAAGCGCAAAGAAACGCGTTAAAAAAGACTAGAAAGAATGACAAAAAGGCCCTTTATATCTTGTACCAATCGATGGACGAAGGCACGTTTGAGACCATCGCCAATGCCGAGTCATCAAAGTCGGTGTGGGACAAGATCCAATCGACTCATAGAGGAGCCGATCGTGTGAAAAAGATACAGTTGCAAAGTTTACGTGGTGAGTTTGAATCGTTACAGATGAAGGAAACAGAGGGGATAGCGGAATATCATACAAAACTAATGACTATTGTCAACCAATTAAGATGGAACGGTGAAGAAATCGTTGATGTTCGTGTCATGGAGAAGGTTCTACAAAGCCTAATCACTAAGTTTGAGATCATCGCCACGACAATCGAGGTGACGAAGGATCTCGAGAACATGACAATTGAACAATTGGAGCAAACGGAGACCGTTGAACAACTTCTCCAACTCAAACTCAACGAGGAGAATGGTCATGGACATGGAAGAGGCCGCGGTGGTCAAGGCCGTGGTGGAAGAGGTGAAAGCAACACCGACATTTCTCAAAACTCGTGTGAATCTTCAAGGGGAAGAGGAGGTCGAGGCCGTGGAAGACGTGGTGGAAGGTCCAGAGAGATAAATCTTAGGTAAAATGTTATAATTGTAACAAATATGGACATTATACGAATGAGTGTTACTCACCCCAAACAGAGCCCATCAACCGTAAGCATCAAGACCGGTTGACAACCGGCACATCCAACGCCCATCAAGGGCAATCCAATTATGCGGAGGAGAACGAGACCTTATTCATGGCTTCAAACGGAGAAGAAGAGAGTCGAGATAGCATGTGGTATCTTGACATCGGAGCCTCAAATCACATGTGTAGGAATACGACTGTGAGCAAAGATGAACATGGCTGAGGTGCAAGACCAAGCGGAAGGCCCTCAAGTTGGAGACTTTCATCAAAATGAGGAGTTTACTTAGTGTAACAAATCAAGTTTAAGGAGGGGTGTTGAGAAAATAAAAGGTTTTTTAGTAAGCTTTATTTGTGGCATTTATTTTGTATTAATGTGTGGCTTTTGTATTAAGAGGTTACATGTCTCATCCAGCGACTCTTACTGGCCCCAAAAAAACCAAATCACTCACAACATAAAATCTTTCAATATTCATAACTATGTAGTGTGATTATTAATAGTGGTAACAGTAAAAACGTCATATCTAAAGCCCTTTTAAAAGCATTAAGATTGACAACAGAGAGCACCCTTCCTCATAAAATTGCATGAATCAAAAAATGACTTGAAATACTAGTTCTCGACATGTGTAAAGTTCCATTATCTATTTGCAAATATTACAAAGATGAAATTATGTGTGATGTGGTCGATGTAGATGTCTGCCATGTGTTACTTGGACGATCGTGGCATTATGACGTCAATGTCACTTGTACGAATCGCGATAACACCATTGTCTTTTGGTAGCTAAATAAGAAAAAGGTGTCGATGCCGCAATTTCCACAACCAAAGACTAGTTCTGTAATTAAGGTAGGTCAACCATTATTCACCAATATAATTGAACCTTACATATAGCCAACTCCTATGATGTCAAAAACTGAATCATGAGATTCAAATCCTCAAATGTGATTATGTTTTCTTAGACATCTCCCAATCAGTTAGTTTGTTTGTTGAGCCCACTGGTATCTTCAACAAACATGATGAACTTTTCCCATCTCAAATGCAGATATTCTTTCAACAACAAAGCATCGTAGACAACGAACATGAGAAACGAAATTAGATTTGTTAAAGCAATTTAAAGGATTAAACTTTATTAATGTATTTGATATTGGCAATCAATTTGAAGCAACTTTTGGGGTTTTAACCAAAGTTCAAAAGGTGCAATATGGTATTCACCCAACTTGATTTTCAAAGCAACAAACATCAAATTCATATTCAATTTTGGAGGAGTTTTTTACATTTATGAAACTCGATGACAAGTTTTTTTTTCTATAGGAGGAGATTGATGCTGGACAAATAATAATTTCTTATTTTATTACTTCCTATTTGATTAATTTCTTATTTTAATCAGTTTCTTATTGTGTTTAGATTTTATATTTCTCTTAGTTTCTTAATTAATAGATTTTTAATTATTTAGTTTCTTAATTATTAGTTTATTTCCTTCTATGTTATTATTGAAAAATTCAATGAAAATTAACAAATCAACCATCATACTTTGTGATCAAGTCAACCACTAAAGTATTTTCCCTAACAACTTAACCACTGACTTATGGAAAAAAGTTGCTGCAAACATCTTTATTACGTTTTCCGTTAAACGTATTAATTTTGTTACGCAACGAAACACTACACGTTCCACCGCATAACAAAAATTTAAAAATTAACATTCTAAGGTTCTGTGGTTGAACATCAATATTTATTAAAATTTACAACGTTCCGTCGCAGAATGTGACAAATTCTGCCGCGGAACCTTAGTGCTTGAATGCTAATTTTTAAATTTTCGTTTTGCGGCAGAACGTATAGTGTTCTGTAACGAAACAAAATTAATACGTTTAACGACAAATGTGACAATGATATTTGCGGCAACTTTTTCCATAATTTAGTAGTTAAATTATTAGTAAAAATATTTTAGTAGTTAATTTATCATTGACCATAAAAGACGATGATTGATTTGTTAATTTCTTCGCTCGTCCCTTTATCTATGGCTGAGAATCCCATACTTTCTTCTGCATTGAAAATGTTGCTTTTATTCACAACTTGGCCTGGTTAGAGTATTGATTGGAAAATGAGATGGATTTGAATTCCTCGAGCTCACTTGTGCTTGTGATAGAACAGATAAACTAAAATGGGCTAGATTTGTTACACTCGCTACAATGGGTTTAAAGATAAAGGAGTAAATGAGCCTGATAAGTCCCACCAATCCATTGCACTACAGCTCTGTTGATGGATTAAATTCTTATCTTCAATATATTGGGATGTCTGCATGATAAGTCAAACCTATTAGGTCTGAGCACAAGTAGCTCACCCCTGGCTAATCTATTTCTATGCTGTTCACAAACTATGCCTTCAACAGGTTATCGGGCTAGTAGGTGGAGTCTACCATGCGTTCAAACAGCTATCAAAATTCACTAGTGAAGGCATTTTGGCACAGAGAAAGGAAACTCTATCGTGTTGCCACCGAGTATCGACTGAAAACGCTTGAGAAGTTGAAAATTGGTCGAACTTCAAAAGGGCCTCCTTCGATCTTCCCATTGATACCATGTCAGTGCCTCCCAATCGAGATTGAAGGCCACACCGTCTATGTTCTCCACCTCCTATAAGTGACTAAGGGCAAAAATAATATTAGTACGGAAAAGTCAATCATTCAGGTCATGCAATTCCAGCCATCTAGTGTGATTATCTCCATGGTAATGTCTCTGATTGTATCCCTAAGTTTGATTACCTACTTCCTAGTGTCCTCAAAATTCCTCTTTTCAAACGCCCTTTTGAATGTCTTCGCTGTAAACATGGAGTTCTTCTATTGGATTTTAGTTTCTCTGTTCATTAACACAACCTTCTACTCAGCATTCCTTCCAATGACTATAAGCACAAAGTCTTTCCATTGTTTGTTGGCAAAGTCGCTCGACTACTCGATGTCTCTTCATTCCTCTCCAACTTTCATTTTCCTCTTGTCTCATTTGCTTGTTCCCTCTCGACATTAGACATCATAGTTAAGGCCTCAAGTTCGTCCAAGATGGTTGTCATTCCCTTTTTCAACAAAAGAATTTTGGAGAGGCTCTCCCCGAATGCCCCAATTTCCTTATGGAGTTTATACTTTACCAAGATCATTTTCTCTTCCTCCAATTCAATTTTGTTGCCAATCGTATCCCCTCTCATTTGAATGGTTTCTTTAGCTGTAACACTACTGTTAGGTATACTTGATATTCCATAAAAAAAACTAATTGAACAATAATAATGAAACAATAACAAACTTTCAAGAGATCTGCTACTTCTCCTCACAGTTCTATTTTCCAGAAAATACTCTAACAACTCTTAGGCGCACTCTCCTTTTCCTCGAATATTGTATAAAACTCTAACAAAATGTAACTAATCATCTACCCCATTAATGCCTAAATTACTCTTTTGATGAGAATATCACATAACATGTTTTAAACTTGGATGTAGATGATGATTATTGAATGAAAATGGTTTTTATCTTCCAACTCCCATTTTTCTCTTCATCTTCTTTGTTCCTTCCCAAGCTTCTAATTCTTCTATTCTAATCTTTCTATTATTGTTCTTCTCATCTTTATCTGTAATTTCTTCCCTTCTCTAGCTTGTTAGTTTCTTATTCTTGTCCATCAATGTTGTATCACAAATCCTCCAGAATATTCCCAATTACACATCCCTTCTTATTTCTTAGTTAACCTTGTCGATTTCAGGAATAGTCCGTGTGTACGTGGGATAGATTTTATATACCAATGAGTGGCCTTCTGGGAACAATTTAAAGACATTCATCATTTTGGAATGCGAAAACAAATTTATAGGAAGGCGGATAAGAGCTACTTCAATAGGAAATACAGTAAAGTAATAGCTGTAATACAATTGTCAAAGACCAAAAAGAAAGAATAACCCTAAAAATAAAGGACAGAAAAATTCAATAATGATCGCTCACAGCAAGATGAAACTAAATAAAATGTAACAAGTATCAATAACAAAAACTTTGGTGACCAACTCAAAAGCGAAAATCCACTTAATGCTATCAACTTTAAAGGATAGAACAACTTCTTCACTTTCTCATCCTTTTTCCTAGAACTAATACTTGTTCATCATATTTGACTTCCAGATACAATAAATATACCGAGTCTTTTCCTTTCTTCATATTGCCTCAAGTAAAAATGAAATATATGGAAAAGAACTGCCGTCACACCGTATCATATGAACTTCAAATTCATAAGAATGTTAAAAAAAAAAAACAGTGAAATTTACAGAATGTTTAAAAGCATTAAGAAAACAATATTAGTAATGGAATTTACCAGAAAAATGACACCACTTAAGAATTGGAATAAAGAAATCCTTTATTAGTGTGTCAATAAACATAAAATGCATACCCCACAAACGAACCAAAGCTGGGAGGAGAAAAAAGGTGACCTTGACTGGCAAGGTTGACATAACCATGCAATCACACAGTTGAACCAAAGAAGTAGTGGGCATAAACAAAAATCAGTGTCCACATTATAAATACTAAGTGAATGCCATGGTGCCCTTTGTTGGAATAAACCCTTTTCGGAACATTTTTTCCAACCATCTATTGGCCTCTGATGTTCTTCCATGCCTGAAAAGACCATGAACCAAGGTTTCATAAGTCCATTTATTAGGTTCGTAACCTTTCTTACACATTCTATCAAATAAATCAAATGCACCATCTATGTTGCTCATGCATAGCCTTCTCAATAATAAGTTGTATGTGTATAGATCAAGCGGAAAACACTTTTCAATTGCTTCTTCTAAGTTCTCAACACTTTTGCCACCTCTAATATGACCCGAAAATGTACCAATTAAAAATCCAAGCATAAGGCAATTAGAGGTCTCAGATGGTGCCTCCATCCAACGAATCCAATTCTCATACACCATCTGACTCTTCAAAGAATGCAACAAGAGTACATTGCCAATAAAGGATGTCACTGGACGCCCTACTTTCTCCAAATCACTGATTAAATTTATCACCAAATCATAATTTCTATTCTCACACAGCACTTTAACAAGAACCTCATAGCATTCAATGCTAGGAATTATTCCACTACTCCCCAATTGTTTCAAGAAATCAAGCGCTATATGAGCCTTGTTTGCTTCACATAAACCAACAACCATGGTGTTATACAGCTTTTTTCCAACCTTTCCTCCCTCAAGTATATCGCTGAAGAAGCTCAAAGCATTAGAAATTTTTTCATTCTTTAAATAGCTATTCAACATAACAATGTAAGAACGCAAATTGGGCTCAACCCCATTTCTTAGCATGGTCTCAAATACTTCTCCAGCCAAGTCAACCTTTTTTGAATGCCCTGCTCCAAGCAATGAACAGATTGTATACCACACAATTGTGGCCACAGCGAGCCAATTGCAACTTCAGTAGATTGAAAAACTGTTGCTCAAAATTTTTCATTTCACATATACTATGCAGAACATCTCTGAACAATTTATAACTCAATAAGTGACCTTTTTCTTGCATTTCAACAAGGAGCATGGCTGCAATATCCCCTCTTCCTAATCTGTTAAAACCATATATCAAATTACTGTATGTACCTTTTTTAGCAACTTTATTCAACCTGCTAAGTTCTACATGTATTAAATATCCATCCTCAACTCTATCTGCCTTACAAAGAGCTGAAATAAACTTGTCATACGTGGAATCACATGGCATGTAGTTTTTCTCAAGGGTAACAATCACTAACTCTTTCATCTTATCGAGCTTCCCATCTCTGCATAAAGCATCTGCCAGAATGGAAAAGGTTTTGGTACCAGGAAAATATCCTTGATCAATAGAATTCTTCAACACACGATACGCTTCATCAGTGCTCCCATCCCCACACAAAGTGTTAATCAAATAGTTGTAAGCCATGCTGTTCAGTGACAACCCATACTCTGTTCTCGAATTGTACAAATCAAGCGCAACATCCACCATCTCAGCTTTGCAAAAGAATCATAAAGCAATACTCAAAGTGGCCTTGTCAGGGGAAACCTGATTTTCCTTCATTTCAATTAGCAAATCACATACATCTTGAAGTCAGTTCTCTCTCAAAAGCTTATGTAGCAACATATTATATCTGAAAACATCTGGTAGGAAACCTTCAAAGGATCTTTTATTATGCAAGAAACCCATAGCCATATTCAACTTACTAGTCTGAGCAAGATTTGTTATCCACACACCATATGTATGCTCCATAGGAAACAGCTTGATGTCTCCAAATTTCTTAATCAGCTTCCCCGCTCGCTCAAAGTTGCCATTCTTACAAAACGCATCAACAATAGCACTCAAATCACGTACATTCAATGCTTGGCCTCTACTCACCAAATCATCTAAAAAAGCTACTGCCTCATCCAACTCATTTTTCTTGCAAAGGCTTTTTAGCAAAATGGAGTATGTAACGTGGTTCTCATATCCTCTCATAGAAATTTGCTTAGAGATAACTTGGATTTTATCAAAGCAATTCTCTTCGACTAGAGCATTCAAAAGAACGTGGTAGGCAAAGGAGCAAAGGTCAAGACCCTGAAAGCGCATTTTACCAAACAGCTGAAAGGCAAAATCAGGCCTCCCTGCTATTGCATAACCCCCATTACCAATGTATCATAGAAGCGAACTTTGTGAACATACCTTTGCTGCGTATAGTTTCCAAGAAAATCAAGCATCAGTGTCATGAGCTTAGCCTTAGAAAGAATCTTAAAGATGGAATTAAAAGTGGAGCAAGTGTGATGGAAGCCAGGCTGCCCACCAGCCCAATCAAAGAACTTGAGTCACGAAAGTACATCCTTTGCGTGCCCAAAACAAAGTACGTCTAACACAAATGATTCACTTAAGCAAAGATGAAGCTGGGAGAGAGCAAAGTCAGCAGATGGAGACTGATAATGTGACATGTTTTGAAGAATTCGGAAAATTTTCTCATACAAGCCATGAGTTTGAGACACAAACCATTCTTTGAACGACAAGGCAACATCCTTTGTGGTAATTCCATCCACGCCAACTGCTTGAGCTACTTCGAAAATGATTCATAGTCATCAATTTTTTAGCAGTATTTATACTATACATAAATATAACTAAGTAAAAACTGAAAAATTAAATGAGTAAATAAATGGTATGAATATAAAAGTGAAGTACCATGTAAGTTCCTTGAGTATTTTTTCACTAGGCAATAATTAATCCATCACATAACCTTCCACTCCTCCATAAAATTCGAGAAAGAATTCTTCATACCAGACCAGAAGAATTTAGGAGACCCGAGAAGGCAACTACATAACCTTCCACTCCTCTATCCTCTTCTTGTTCTGTTTTTTCACTATCTATGATCACACTGATTTATAGCCGAGAGAAGGATGTCATAGACGAAAAGTTGGAGGAATTGTACACTTCAAGGTGGGAGGTCCATTGATCAACCTCCACGTGGAAGACTTGCGAGATAAGGACCAACAACTGACCGGTTTAGACCGAACCAAAGATCGATCCATCGCAAACCAACACACCCCTGCCCTGGCCTATTCGTCCCTGCCATTCCAGCCATTGCCTTCACCAACTCCGACTGCTGACATACCCAATTCAGATGGTCATGGAGGAGAAAAACGAAACACAAATTGTTGACATACCACGGCCAGGAGTTCGCAGCTCGCGGGAGTTCCATTCTTGAGCCCTAGACGCCACAATCGTTCGTCGCAGCCGTTGCTCGCAGCACCGGATGTCGCCGTTTGATGCTCCCCCGTTAGCCGAGTAGTCCTTCGAGCCCGGGCTTTGTCGTCGTCGAGCTCGTTCCCCCTCTCACGTCACCCATTGGTCCTGATCTCTCCCTCCCTTCGTCTCTTCTCTCGCTCAAATGGCCAAAGGCCAACTCATTTTAACTAAACCAGTTCAGGAGGAACCGGTTTACTCATTCCACTTTTTCTTTAACGTAAATCAATTCCACTTTTTCTTTAACTTGAATCAATTTCCTTTAATTTAATTTAATAAATTTCTAATTAATTATTCTCCAACATTTTAATTCCAACTTATCTTTTATTTTCTTCATTTCTAATTAAAATCAAAGTCACTTAATTATTTTGGATTGAGCCGAACCAAAATCAGTTCAGTCCATATATAACACTTACGTCCTTATTAATATCCCGATAGTTTATTCGACTAATTCGACTGTCCCCAATTATTTTTCAATTTATTATTTTTAAATTTTTGATATAAAAATCGGGATATTACACTTGTCATCGAGTTTCATAAATGTAAAAAACTCCTCTGAAATTGAATATGAATTTGATGTTTGTTGCTTTGAAAATCAAGTTGGGTGAATACCATATTGCACCTTTTGAACCTTGGTTAAAACCCCAAAAGTTGCTTCAAATTGATTGCCAATATCAAATACATTAATAAAGTTTAATCCTTTAAATTGCTTTAACAAATCTAATTTCGTTTCTCCATGTTCGTTGTCTACGATGCTTTGTTGTTGAAAGAATATCTGCATTTGAGATGGGCAAAGTTCATCATGTTTGTCGAAGATACCAGTGGGCTCAACAAACAACCTAACTGATTGGGAGGTATCTAAGAAAACATAATCACATTTGAGGATTTGAATCTCATAATTCGGTTTTGATATCATAGGAGTTGGCTATATGTAAGGTTCAATTATATTGGTGAATAATGGTTGACCTACCTTAATTATAGAACTAGTCTTTGGTTGTGGAAATTGCGGCATCGACACATTTTTCTTATTTAGCTACCAAAAGACAAAGGTGTTATCGCGATTCGTACAAGTGACATTTACGTCATAATGCCACGATCGTCCGAGTAACACATGATAGACATCTACATTGACCACATCACACATAATTTCATCTTTGTAATATTTGCAAATAGATAATTGAACTTTACACATGTCGCGAACTTGTATTTCAAGTCATTTTTTGATTCATGCAATTTTATGAGGAAGGGTGCTCTCTGTTGTCAATCTTAATGCTTTTAAAAGGGCTTTAATATGACGTTTTTACTTCTACCACTATGAATAATCACACTACATAGTTATGAATATTGAAAGATTTTATGTTGTGAGTGATTTGGTTTTTTTGGGGCCAGTAAGAGTCGCTGGATGAGACATGTAACCTCTTCTTCGATATCACCTTTTTCGAACTTAGCTCCATAAATTTCATTGCTCGATACTAGTTTCCCCTCAATGTCCTCTTTCTTAACAAAGTTAACAGACCGTCTATTTGGGCAATTATTAGAGAGGTTACTTAGTTGATTGCATCTAAAACACTTGGCCAAATTAGGGTACGCTTAACGATCACTATGATTTCCTTGATGTTGTGGAATTTGACTTTGTGTTTTAGGTTTGACTATAGTTGAATTTCCACCTTTATTTGGAGTTAGTTGTGAGGGTGTAGAAGACTCCTTATGAACTGATGCACCGCCAATAAGGGGATAGATGGAAACTCCTTAATGCAAGCGGCTATTAGAGGCAAGAATCTGTTCCTAATTTGGCATAAGCGTAACTCGCTCAATACGCGTCCAAATGACGTGAAATTTGGACCACCTAGTACTTTTTAAGTGTCCAAAAATCATGGGGAAAGTCGTTCGGAAAAAATTATGACTGAAAGGTTGCTATTGGTTCGAATAGGCACCCAAGGGCAAAATCAGACCCAAAATGACAAAAAGTGTAGCTTGTTCAATGTACATTCAAATAACGAAATTTGGACCAAGTCTTACTCTATAAGTGAAGAGGACGTCCTCAAAAAATTAGAGGTAGAAACATTCAGGAACAGAAGTTATGGACGGAGGGTTGCAAGCTAGTTCGAATAGGCAACTAAACATTACCTATTGACTTCAATGGCCTTAAATGTTGGAAGCACTCCAACTTGGGTCTTAGCGAGCTTTCTACTTCTTTGCTGGGGATGTCCACCTCTGAAAAAAGAATGGAGAAAGGAATAGCAATAAGAGGATTCATATAAAGTTTGCAAGAAATGGTTAAACCAATTTATACACCAAAATCTACTTGGTTGAGCACCAAGAAGAAATGATCGTGAGGAGGGAAACTCCAATCTTTGAAAAAAAGGAATATTTTCAGCTACAATTGTTCATCCATAACTTCTGCTCCAGGTCGTTTCAGCCTCTAATTTTTGGAGGATGTCTTCTTCACTTATAGAGTAAGACTTGGTCCAAATTTCATGTCATTTGGATGCATATTGAACGAGTTACACTTTTTGCTATTTTGGGTCCAATTCTGCCCTTGGGTGCCTATTCGGACAAGTAGCAATCCTTCGGCCATAATTTATTTTTTTGAACAACTTTCCCTATGATTTTTGGAGGAATTCATTTTCACTTATAGAGTACGAAGTAGTCCAAATTTCACGTCATTTGGACTCGTATTGAGCGAGTTACACTACTGCCAAATTAGGGGACAAATTCTTGCCTCTAATTGCCACTTGTATTAAGGAGTTTCCATCTATCCCCTTATCTGTGGTGCATAATTTGATATTAGATAGGGGTGGGCAAGAACCAAAACGAACCAGAACCGACTGTCGATTTTGGTTCGGTTCAATTTCGGTTCTTGGTTCCCAAAATTATGTTAAGTTCTAGGTCCAGTTCTTGCTTCTATATTCGGTCAGTGTTTCGGTTCTTGGTGTATGGAACTGACCATAACCGAGCTCCTATGTTGGATAAGAATTAGCTGCGCCTCTTGCTTCCTCAAGTCACAAAGCCCTCATTCGTCGCCAGATGCCAATCGCAAGCTCGGGAGATTGACATTTTCGGCCGACGCTAGCTGTGAGGGTTGGGAACTATCGAATACTGTCAGCCGTGTAGTCCGACTGAGGAGATTTTCGTGGGTGAGGGCTAGGTGAGATAGTGAGCTCGGGAATTAGGGCTTCTTGGCTTGGGATTTCTCTTCTGGTATTTGTTTCAATTGAGTTATGATTTCTTCACGTGTTCTGGTCCTCTCAGCCTCTAATGTTGTTCTGAGAAGTAATACCGAGAGCAAGATTTTTTTCGATCAAGCCCTGTTTTGTAGGGGTGGGCAATAACTGAACCGAACCGAACCATAACCGATTTAGAACTGAGATTTGGTTCCGATTCGGTTCTGGTTCTTGGTTCCCAAAATTATAATTGGTTCAGTTTTGGTTCGGTGTGGGTCTCAGTTCTTGGTGTATAGAACCGACCAGAATTGATAATTGTAAATTTGTAATCGGACCTCACATCTTCGTAATTGGTTCTCGCCTTCTTGGTTCTTGTTCTTCCCAGATTCCTCCGATCGTCGCACTTCCTCACGAAGCTTCCCAGATCCCTCAGATCGTCGGTTCCTCCCATTTGTGAATGTTAGCTCAGCCAGTGAGTAGGTGAGGAGGTGAGTGGCTTTCTCTTTTTCCTCACTGGTTCTTTCATTGATAGCAATCTTCATATGCGCTTTCAATTCCTATTCCTTATTTTATGGGCTTTTAATTTCAGTTGCTTTCAATTACTTATCTACACACTTCAATTATGATGAATGTTATGTAGTGAATCATTATACATCACGTTAGATTAAGAATATATGTTCATGCATCATGCTAATAGAAAGTATAGGGAGTGCCACCTTGGTGGTGGTACGTAAGCATGCATAAGTGAGGTAAAAAGTTAAGAAAGGAAGAAGAAAAGAGAATTGGGAGTGGATGGGTAGCAGATCTAGTCTGCGATCTACGCGTAGCCCCTCCCTCATAGGATACGGGAGTTCTAGATGCGAGGAAAAAGGCTAGGTCCGATCACTATGCCATTGCACGAGATAAACCTCCCAATTCCAGCTCGAAGTACGAGTACAGAAAAATGGAATAAAGAATAATGGATCCCAAGTGATCAATAGAATAATGGATCCCAAGGGATCAAAGTAAGATTTAGTAAAGTAATAAACGGATTAATGACTTAATGAAAGGATTGGTTTGAGTGGCCTCCATCCCAAAATAGATTAAAAAGTGGCATTCATATGCAATAAATCCTTCTTCCTTACTAAGCCTTCGGGCTTATAGTTGCTTGTGGTGTAGATGTAGGTACTAGTACGCTATGAGGAATGCACGAACTAGGAGTAGCAAAAGATAATAATCAGACAATAAAGGCAGCGGATGATGGATTTACACGCACGAGGGAGCTCATGGCTGGCCAGGCATACGAAAATGGGTAAAAGAGAAACCGTTTTAATTGAGTTAAGTTTTAAATGTTGTGATTCAATCAAATAGTAAATTGTATAAAAAGTGGTATTTCAAGGGTTTAGTATTTCTTGTTTAAATTAGTTCTTTACGCTTTCGCAAAGTTTTAAACAAACGATTTTTATTTACGCTACCACATAGTTTCATAAATGGGGTTTTCATAATGAGTTTTACGAATGGTTGGTAGCGATCTGGACTTAGGCTCTCTCTAACTCGTTTCAAAGAGAAAAATTCAAATTTTTATGTATTTTCGAGGATTTACGAAAATTTGGGTCGTTACACATATATATAAATATATGGTATTGGTGCATAATGGTTTGGAGAAGATGAAGTGGTATGGAGGATATTACTATTTCCATTATGACCTTAGATTATGGATGCTAAAATATATATATACTGAAGACATGTATAAAATTGTCATGTTAAGGGAAATAACGTGAATATACATAATCTGGAGAAAATGCGTATATCATTCATTTGGGAACTGCGGTCGATTTTGGTGGATAATCGCCAAGATTTTGTCGATCGGCATGATCGTTCGCAGTTCAGAATCAAAGAATTTTGTGGGCGTTTGGTAGAAGGGCGGTTGATCGTCTTTCATCAAAATCAATTAACAGCTAATCTTGATCGTCGTTTGAAGAAGTTAAACCATGACTAGAACTGGATAGTCTTAGACTTTGACGCTTCACTGATGTATGGAACATTAATATTGTCATCTCTTCATTTTCAGAAACATCTCGATGAATGGCAGTTTATGAGAATTATATGAGGAGATGATAACCGACGTAAAAATAAATGGTTTACGCCTTGAAGCATCTAGATGTTAATGGATACGTCCAGCGGCCTTCTGTCTTCAAGGAGTGATGAAGAGACGTTATTGGTGGTCTATAAATAGAGAGTGAAGAGAGCAAGGTTGACAAAAGAAAGCACGCGTAAGCTTTGCCAATATGGTTTGAGAAAGAAAGTGAGAGAGTAGTCTCTGTTGATGGAGGAAGTTGCTGAAGGATAGTGAGGAATATTGTGATCCTTTTGTGTTTCTTCGTAAGAAAGTGAGAGAGTAGTCTCTATTGATGGAGTTGTATGGTTATGGGTAGGATTGAGTACTTTGTTTGTGATGAACCATGAGAAGCAATTCATGGATAGAAGTTATGCGAAATGATGACAGAGTGAGAAGCTGTTGTTGCTTGCGGTGAGTTGAATAAGAAGATGATGGATAGTATAGCGAGTTCGTGGGTTCTAAATAAAATGCTTTAGTGTTTCTTTGAAAAAAATCTCAGAGATATAAAGACATGAAGGGAAGGGATTATAGGGAAGAAAAATATTGTGGGTTTTGTGATGAGAAGTTGCATAACATAGAAGGTTTCTTGAAGGAAAATTTATATGCTAACTTTGTAAAGCTAAGGACTCTAGGTAAGGAATAATGTTTGTGTTTTGTCCGAAAGGACCTACATCATAGGAGTAGGGTTTTTTGTGTAAATTGATATGTCAGTCTTTATTTATGGTTCTCTGGTTAGGTTGTATTCCAACGTTAAATTACTGACAGTTGTGGTGAAAATGGTTTTCTAAGATGATGGTCTATGATATAGGAAAGTTAGATTAAATATAATATAGTTAATTAGTATAGGACCCTAATTCATATTCTAGTGGTGGATACTGGATAGTGCTTATATTGTTTAAGACTAAGTTAGAAATAATATGTCAAGGATAGAAGATTTGACGTATAACGTTAATAGGAACGTGTTTAATGTTAATGTTATAGTTGAAGCATAGTATCCTTTATTAGTTGTTTGTAGTATTGTTTGCAATATATGATTTGCTGTGTGTGACATTCATGTAGACATGTTATAGGATTATACGTACTGCATTGCATGGGTTAATAGTGAAGATAATAATGGTGTTTTCTACGTGGGTTCGGAGACTTAAGAGGTTGCTCACACGTAGAAACAGCTCATTTGAGTAAGTTCAGAGACTGAAGAGGTTGCTCTTACTCAATGAGTGGTGAGTTCAGAAACTGAAGAGATTGCTCTCACCCAAACGGTAATGAATATAAATGTAGGTGGGTTCATTTTTACTTAGTTTGGAGACTAAAGAAGTTGCTCTCATGTAAAAGCGAATCCAAGTAGTGAGTTCGGAGACTGAAGAGGTTACTTTCACTCAACTTACAATGGTATCATGCTTAATCACGTAGAATTGTCATAAGGGTTAATATTGCATTACATTTTATATTCCTTACTGGGCATTAGGCTCATTATTCCTCTTGTGATATAAGTATGTAAGAGACCAAAGTGGCAGTTGATGAGACATTTATGCGTTGCGGGCTTGGCGGCTGGTTAGGCTAAAAGGTTTAAAGAAGAAATGGAATGTTTAAAAAGTGAACTTTTGTTATGGTATTTCATTATATAAAGGAAGTTTTCAAACGATATTTAATTCTTTAAGTGTTAGAAATACAAGTCTTCCGCTGTTGCAATGTTTTAAGGTTTTACAGTATGATATGTTTTAAGTGATAAATGGTTTAACAAAAGAAAGTTTATTTATGCATCTCTTATTTAAGTTGGTTTTCAAATGAAAAGTCTTCTGCTGTGATTTAAAAGAAAAAGTTTTCAAAAATCGTAAGTTTTAAATTGAAAGAATAAACGGGATGTTACAAATGGTATAAGAGCCTAGTGTTTTAAAATCGATTTTGTATATTGCCTACTAGCACAAGTCACAATGTGGAAATACTTCATTGACTATAAGTATATTGCTTTACTTCATAAGTAGATAGATTTTGTTACTTGTGTTATATATAGATTAGAGGTTTTGTGTTATGCATAGGTTATAGGTTGTCCTGACTATAGGCTAGAATAAAGAATGTGATAAGTTTAGGTGCTTCCCGATATAATTCTCGTAAGACAACTAGTCTAATGCTTTGAACTAACTAGTACAACACTATAATAGGACAAGAGAAACTAGTAGGAAAAGACAAATAAATAAAATAAAAATTTAAATTTAAGAATAGAGTAGATGGATAGGTAGACCATAGTGAAAGTAATTACTACCTTAGAAATAAATAGGAAAGCAATTCAGAATATAGATTCAAGAGACGCAACGATTAGTAGAATAGAAGAAGCATTGGAGCACCATATTCAGTTGTTTTAGGAACGGTGTAGGGAATTCAAAGAATTGAGAAACCAACAATTGATGGCTCTTAGAAGATTAAGTGTGAGAGGTTTCGAAGGTTGAAACCACTATACTTTGAAGGTGATATCTCTGATCTAGCGGGTGCGAAAGAATGGATTAGCTTTGTGGGGTGTATATTTGATTATGCCAAGATATAAGAACAAGAGAAAGTTAGTTGTGCTATGTTCACGCTGACGAAGGATACTCGATTTTGCTAAGATACTATTAAGACAACTTAGGACATGAGAGAAATAACTTGGACACAATTTAAGGATATTTCTTTGATATGTATCTCAACAAAATAACTTGGACTTAGATGTTTGGTGGGTTAGTGAAGCTTGAAACACTATCCTTATTTGCTAGAAATTTAGTAGCTACCAATGGTCTTAAAGTATACCAAATTAGTTCAAAGATTTAAAGCCAAGATATATCCAGGAATTAAGATATATAGTACTGAAGACGTGCTATACTCTAGGATAGTATCAAAAGCTTTGGAGATTAATGAAGTGGTGATGTTAGTTATTAAATAGAGGGAAATGGATTAGAAGCTAAAAAAGAATAATAAAACTCAACCAAAAGTAGATGGGCATATGATTGGAAAAAGTAGCGAAGCGGACATTTGACAATGAAAATAGGTCTGCAAATATTAAACGTGTGTAGTATGGACTTAATGCAGCTCTTATTGGAAATTTTTATATTGGACCGTGCCCATGGTGTAACAAGAAACTTTATGGTGAATGTAGAGCTGGTATTGGATAATGTTTTAAGAGTATGAAAGATTTAAGGAAATCTTCTAGGACAAGTAATGTAACCACACTATAAGGACAAGTGAGTTGACAGAACTTACTATAAGCTTCGTCGAGAATGAATAATTTTGGATAGTGTGAGCATGTTTGAAATATTGTTACGATCTGTATCACATTTAGTAAATGATAATGAACACAAGGTTCACCAATTGGTTCTAGGACTCAAGTAGGAGATTATTCGAGGTGTGAAGATTTTGACTACTCAAAGGATACCTTATATGGATATTATGGCAAAAGCCCTTGAAGTTGAGGATGTAGAGTTTCATGTAGTGAGATTTATTGTGTGCAGTAGACATATAGGACTATAAATGCAATCTCAACAATTGATAGGAGAACAACTAGAGATAAAAGGACCAAGAGACCTTTCATTGGAAGTGAATTACATGGAAATGAGATGCGTATTTAAGAAAATGTTAGGAATTTATGAGTCATTTGATGTTGAAGTGTAAGAAAAGTCAAAAAGGTTGAATGAATGACTGGATCTAGATGAAGTTTTTGATGCAATAAAGTTGGTCATATTGCATAAATTGTCATACACTGTCGGATGAAAAGAAAGAGAATTTGGCAAAGGCTTTTTCTCTTGTCGTAGTTAGGAATAAAGATCAAAGGACTTTGAAGTAAATAGTATTTCATTAAATATTTAGGTTTTGATAAGTGGAAACACTATATCTTTTGGAAAGGATTATGAAATACTAAAATTGAACAATTATATTTTGGGTACTTCATGTTAGAAATACTTATAATTAGTATTTTGTACATTTGTGAGGTTATCTACGTTAGACAAATTTTGAGAACAAAATTTATATAAGGGGGGAGGGATGTAATATCCCAAATTTTTGTTGAGCTAAGCACAAGGCTTATGTGATAAATTGGGACGATAGGAGTGGAATTGGACTGTTTGGAAATATTGGTCAAGACAAATGTAACTTGGAATAAGTGAATTATGATACCTCGTTGTGTTCATAATTAGCTTAAGAAAAGGAATGAGGTTGTTAAAGAATGAGTGATGATACTTTGATTTAGAAAAGATGATATTAGGACTGAGTCAGTGATTGACAGTCAATGGATTAAGAGAAAATATATTTGTATACTTTGAGTATTAAGGGATAAGTTATGGATAGTCGGATAATTCAAGTGTTGGCCAAAAGAAAATATATTTGAATGTAATTGGACGTATTGGGATATTGTAAGGATACTATATGGAATGGAAGTTTGGATATAATTGGGTATGGAAATCTGGAGCATATAGTATAAGTTGGTAGATGATATGAATGTTCATATATATAAACATATGGTATTGGTGCATAATGATTTGGAGAAGATGAAGTGGTATGTAGGATATTACTATTTCCATTATGATTTTAGATTATAGATGCTGAAATAAATAAATAAATAAATAAATATATATATATATATATATATATATATATATATATATACATAATCTGCAGAAAATGTGTATTTGTTGGCCGACGTGATTATCCGCAGTTCAGAATCAAAGAATTCTACAAGCATTTGGTAGAAGGGCGATCGATCGTCCTTCATCAAAATCGATCAACCACCAATCTTGAATGTTGTCCGAAGAAGTTAAACCTTCTCTAGAACTAGATGGTCTTCGACTTCGACGCTTCACTGATGTATGGAACATTAATATTGTCATCTCTTCATCTTCAGAAACGTCTGGATGAATGGCAGTTTATGAGAATTATATGAGAAGATGATAACTGACGTAAAAATAAATGGTTTACGTCTTGAAGTGTCTAGATGTTAATGGATACGTCCAACGACCTTCTGTCTTCAAGGAGTGATGAAGAGTGTTATTGGTGGTCTATAAATAGAGAGGGAAGAGAGCAAGGTTGACAAAAAGAAAGTATGTGAAAGCTCTGCCAATATGGTTTGAGAAAGAGAGTGAGAGAGTAGTCTCTGTTGATGGAGGAAGTTGCTGAAGGATAGTGGGGAATATTGTGATCCTTTTGTGTGTCTTTGTAAGAAACTGATGATGGAGTTGCATGGTTATGGGTAGGATTGTGTATTTTGTTTGTGATGAATAGTGAGAAGCAGTTGATGGATAGATGTTATGTAACGACTCGGTTTTTTGTAAATCTGTTAAAATGCGTAAAATTTCAAAATTTTCTTTTTAAAACAAAACGTATCAGAGTGCGTCTAACCAGATCGCTACTGACTCTTTCTTTAAACTCGTTATGAAAACCAATTAATAAAATGTGTGAAAGCATTATAAAATAAATCCTTGTAAAACATGGCGGAAGCGTAAATGAATCGTTTAAAGAAGAAACTAAACAATGAAGTACAAAATAATAAAACTTAATGTGATTACAACCGTTTCTCAATTTACTTTTAGTCTGGCCAACCCTGAATTTTGTTCGTGCAAATCCTTCATCTCTGCTTTATTATTTGTTCATCGTTCTGGTATATGAGCCTATTATTACTTGTTCGTCATTTGTACCTACATCACAAGTAATATGTGAACCTAATGGCTCAGTGAGGAAAAAGGTTTAATGCAATTATGCTTATAACTCTCTTTTGTTTATTTGGAATGGGGTCCACCCAAACCAATCTTTTCATTAAGTTCATTCATTTGTTCGTTTGATCATTCGTTACTCGTACTTCAAGCTAGAGATTGGAGGGGTCTTAGGGGATGGAATAGTTGGCTGGACCTAACCCTTTTCTTGCAACTAGGTCCCCGTTCCCATCAAGGTAGGGGGCTTCGCCTAGCGGCGGACTAGTTCCGCTACCCATCCGCACCCCCCCCCCCCCCAACTCCCTTTGCTTTTCCTTTCAGGTGTATCTCACCCCCGAGGCTGTTTTCTCAGTGATAGACGTATCCCGCCCATCCTGACCGTTCTTTTCCCTTTGGGCGTATCCCGCCCTCTGGGCTTTATTCCAATAATAGACGTATCCTGCCCATCCTGGATGTTTTCTACTTCCTTATTCCTTAATATTTTCCTCACTTATGCATGTGTGAGTACCACCCCAAAGTGGCACTCCCTACGAGTTTCTATTAACATGATGCATGCTCATACATTCTCAACCTAGCATGATGTATGATGCTTTACAATATAACATTCATAGAAATTGAAGTGCACATAAATAAAAGTAACTGAAATTAAAAGCGCGTATAAAAGAATAATAGGAATTGGAAACAGATAGCAATGAAGACAACCAATAATACAGAGAACATTTATAATATTGAATTCAGGAATTACTATGCTAATTATCCAGCTAACTTCCTAGTCCATTTACATACTTCCTACAATTATTATTCTAAGTAATTATTCTGATCAGTTATCCAAGTAATTTACCATGCTTTGTTTAACAGAAAATATCATGCTAAGGACATGTACTCGGAATTGAGATTATAAACAATACTAAGAAGACAATAACAAAAGCAATTATAAACATACATTCACATAATAAAAGAGATCCTTGAGACATGTTATCCTAATTAGTTACATGCTCAAGTTTAACTACTTATCTTAGTTGATTAACATGTCACTTAAACACATAAGTATTATCAAACTTAGTTAATTGCATGCTTGGACTACTAATCAACATACGTATAATTAACATGAGTTAATTAATGACTTAATTAAACTAGTTACTTATACATGCTCAGGTTTTGTTCATTACTCTAATTATTTAACATGCTCAATCAATTACTTTAATTAAGTATGCTAGTTCATTAAAATGCTCAAGGTTCACTTAACATAACATTTGTCTAGTTGGTTAATTAGACATTTTAGTTAAGCTTTTAATACAACTAGTTAGGGAACATGCTCGCATATTGACTATTCTAATCGATTATTTTAATTAAGTAAATTAACATGCTCTTACAACATTCTAATCAATCATATACTTGAGTTAATTAAACTTTCTAGTTAAGTACTTATTAAACATGCTAATAAATAAATGACAATTCAAATGGTTTACAGGCTTGGACTACTAAATGGGTTACATGCTCAATTGATTATTATTTAACATGCTCAACTAATTATTAACATACTTGAACATACTTAGATGAATTAACCTACTCGTGCAACAATATTAATTAACATTAAAAAAACATGCTAAACCTAGCTAAGTTAACATGATAATTGATTTAACATGCTTAGATAATTGATCTACTTAAATAATAGTTAACATGCTCACATAAATTAACATACTTAAGTTTAACTACATTATTTTCATGCTTAGATTATCTCCATTGGTTAACATGCTGGTTAATTTAACATGGATATCAAACAAGGAAATAACGGAACGTTACATATGTTGAAATAAGGGGATGACAATTGCATTATCACATAAAATGTAAACTAGATGGCAATTAACTAATAATTAACTGAACATTCAAGGGAACTCTCAATCCATTCATGCTACTTATCATTCACTCATTCATTATTCTCTTCTCAATTCTTGTCATGTTTAGACATTGTCCATTCATCATAAAACTAACAAGTGCAATAAGGAAAACAATTATTAATACAGGAAATCTACACTATCAACAAAGGAAGTCCACGCAAATAGAGGGAACACTTAACAGTAAAGGGATCTGTACTTTTAACAGTGAAAATAACAACAGCTAAGGGATCAATCAAGGAATTAACGACAGTGATATCAACTAAATTTACCTACTAACACAAACATTTCCATTATCAATTTGTCTAACTATCAATTACAATATTACATAAGGGAATTCACAGTGAACTAAAAGTAAAACTCACGCACACTACTTGCGGTGTAGGGCCTTCACATGGCCAAGACAAACTATTTTCCTTACCTCAAAGCTATTTCATGTTTAGCACCTAACCGTTATTCTCCTCATTCTTTCGATACCTTCACAAATTAAAACATTATAACTCATCAATGAATCATAACTTGCACGAATCCTAAGTACTTCTCTGAATCCTAACGAAATATCATATAGCCCAATAAATAATTCCGAATAACAATATCTAAACCAAGTCACAAAACTACATCACACATGCTTCATAATTCATTCAAACAATATCCAAAATCCTTAACTTAGATCTTCATTCATCCAACTAATGATTTGAATCTAACTGCGGAACATCTCAACTACTTACTCTTTTATTCAAATAATAGGGCAGCGAATAAATCCTCCTAACATGCAGATTAACCACGTGCTTCGTAAAACAATTCACATTATTATAATAGTCCTCCCAACACAGCATATTTACAATAAAAATGCATTTCATTTCTTTTTGTCCCAGCAAAACAATAAACAGCCAATCCAGAACCTAATCCCAGTTCACCCACGGCTTAATGCTCACTCTGAGCATCACTCAATTCCTCACCAACACTTTGGTTTGCAGCACACATAAAGATAACACTCTCTGCCAACCTATAGGGCAGAGAGTGTAAGCTCTCAGTCGCTTAATCCAATAGCTCTCTCCCTCCTTCTCTCTTTTCACAGCTCGGTAGAAGGTACTCTCTGCCAAAATTAGAGGGCAGAGAGTTTGAGCTCTCACACCTGACCAACAACACCCCAGGAGCTGCACCTCGAGCTCCATTCCCCACTATCACCCGATCGAACCCCCCTGCCCGAGGCGAAGATCGCCACTGCCGCTCGCAAATCGGCATCACAATGCCTCCAATTGACACTAAAACAGAAGAAATGCGAAGGAGGAGGGAAAACATACCTCCAATTGTTACTGGAAACGAAACTCGCGGAAGCTCGACTTCGACCCCTAGCTCTGCACCTCGCAACACTGCCGCTTGTCTGCCCGCTCACCGTTCGTCTGCTCGCCGTCGAGAAGGAGCCCTCCTTCCTCTTTTCACTTAATCTCTCTTTTAATTTCCCCCCTTTTAATCCTAATTCATTTTAATCCCTAATAATCCCATTTAAATCTTAATATACCCCTTTTCTCATTTCGTCAAATGGCCAAAGGCTAGACAAAATGAGAAGTGTTGAACCGGTCTCTTAATAGAACCGATTTAGTTAATCAAAAATATATCCCCACTTATAAATATTAGTCCCAATTAATCACGTATATTATAATCTAATTTAATTAATATTTATTTTATCTTTATTACATTAATCACCATAATATATAATCTAACGAGTACGTTCTTGGTAATACCCCCATAATTACCCAATAAATCCAAATGTCCCAAATCAATCTTTATTAAATTTTGATATAACAATTCGGGGTATTACAAGTTATGCGAAATGATGATAGAGTTAGAAGCTGCTGTTGCTTGTGGTGAGTTGAACAAGAAGATGATGGACAGTATAGCGAGTTCATGGGATTCTAAATAAAATGATTCAATGTTTCTTTGGAAGAAAATCTCAGAGAATTAAAGACATGAAGGGAAGGGATTACAGAGAAGAAAAATATTGTGGGTTTTGTGATGAGAAGTTGTATAACAAAGAAGGTTTCTTGAAGGACAATTTATATGCTAACTTTGTAAAGCGAAGGACTCCAGGTAAGGAATAATGCTTATGTTTTGTTCGAAAGGACCTACATCGTAGGAGTAGGGTTTTTGTGTAAATTGATATGTTAGTCTTTATTGATGGTTATCTGGTTAGGTTGTATTCCTACGTTAAATTACTGACAGTTGTGGTGAAAATGGTTTTCTAAGATGATGGTCTATGATATAGAAAAGTTAGATTAAATATAATATAGTTAATTAGTATAGGACCTCAATTCATATTCAAGTGGTGGATACCATAGGATAGTGCTTATATTGTTTAAGACTAAGTTAGAAATAATATGTCAATGATAGAAGATTTGACGTATAACGTTATAGTTTAATAGGAACATGTTTAATGTTAAAGTTATAGTTGAAGCATAGTATCGTTTGTTAGTTGTTTGTAGTATTTTTTGCGATATATGAACTGATGTGTGTGACATTCATGTAGACATGTTATAGGATTATACGAAATGCATTGCATGGGCTAATAATGAAGATAATAATGGTATTTTCTACGTGGATTCGGAGACTTAAGAGGTTGCTCACACGTAGAAACAGCTCGTTTGAGTAAGTTCGGAGATTGAAGTGGTTGCTCTTACTCAATGAGTGGTGAGTTCAGAAACTGAAGAGGTTGCTCTCACCCAAACGATAATGAATGTAAATGTAGGTGGGTTCATTTTTACTAAGTTTGGAGACTGAAGATGTTGCTCTCATATAAAAGCGAATCCAAGTATTGAGTTCGAAGACTGAAGAGGTTACTCTCACTCAACTGACAATGGTTTCAGACTTAATCATGTAAAATTTTCATAAGGGTTAATGTTGCATTACATTTTATATTCCTTACTAGGCAATAGGCTCATTATTCCTCCTGTGATAGAGGTATGTAAGGGGTCAAAGATAGTAGCAGTTGATGAGGCATTTATGCATTGTGGGTTTGGCGGCTGGTTATGCTAAAGAGGTTTAAAGAAGAAATGTAATGTTTAAAAAGTGAACTTTTGTTATGGTATTTTGTTACATAAAGGAAGTTTTCAAATGATGTTTAATTCTTTAAGTGTTAGAAATATAAGTCTTCCATTGTTGCAATGTTTTAAAGTTATACAGTACGATATGTTTTAAGTGATAAATGGTTTAATGAAAAAGAGTTTATTTATGCATCTATTATTTAAGTTAGTTTTTAAATGAAAAGTCTTCTGCTGTGATATAAAAGAAAAATTTTTCAAAAATCGTAAGTTTTAAATAAACGGGATGTTACAGTGAGTGTCCGCTGTGGACATCCAAAGTTGGATTTACCTTTGGAAATAGTCGTGCTATCGACCGGAGTTAAAGTAAGCTATCGAAGCAAAATTAAGAATAAAAAGGCCTCGGTCATGCTAGGGTTGTTCCCCATATTTGGTTTCATGCTTATTTGAAAGAGAAAAGAGAAGTTTGAGACCTCATAAACACTTAGAAACATCATATAAACTTTGTGATGCCTCAAGGGATTGAGTCACCACTTTGAACCTCTATAAATAGAGGGGCTTAGTTCTTCAAAGTTTCAAACAAGTGATCCATGACTCCCACATCTTCTCTGAAGGTTATTTAAGCTCTCTTTGAGGTTAAAGTAATTTTAAGAATTTGGCAATGCTTATGCATTAGAAAGACAAAGTTATTTGGAGAATTATTGGTGGTGTTATAGTTCAAGAAATTTGATTACATGTTTGATTTTTATGTAAAATACACTATTAATGTCCTAAGAGTATGTTGGTGGTGATTGATGGAAGGATTTCTCAATTAATTGATATTTATACACCTAATACCATGTTTGGTTCAAAACTGGGAAAATTTGAGTAGTTTTGGGTTTAATAACACCAACTGACTTTAAAGATTTCCAATTTAAAAAATGTGTTTTAATAGACACTTTAATGGAACTATGAGTGTTGGAATCAAGATCTTTGACCATGTATAACAAAAGTTATGAATTTTGAAAGTTGATGGTAAACAATGAGATAAAAACTAAATATCGGACAAAAGAAAGGTTTTGTTTGGAATGTTTTACCTAAAGACATGAGTAGTTATATTTCCTAGCTAATTTCATTTGCTAATGAGCATCATCAAAGGGAATTATAGGCTCAAAAATCACTTGAATTAGGTAAGTGCACAAAAGATATGCATATATGAGATATATGTATATTATGATACTGATATGAAGATTATCATGTTATAGGTCGTCCAACTCAAAATGATAAACTAGATAATTGCTAGTACTTGTGCTAAGACTCCAAGGTAAGTAATGATTGCATGTGTTTAGCTTTTTGACCTACATCACAAGATGCTAGGATGTTTTTGATTATTAAAATTCTATGATAGTTATGATAATATATTGCTTGAGGATATATTGTGTTCTTTTGGTGCTAGGATGTTTTTAATTGTTAGTATGTTGTGATAGTTATGGTAATGTATTGCTTGAGGATATGTTGCATTCTTTTCATGAAATTGTCTAATAATATGTTGTTCAAGGATATGTTGCATTGTTTTGATAGTATTTAGGATAACGTTTATCGATGATATATTATGATTAGATGATAAATTGAGATACATATAATGTTGCATTCATTCTCATGCATTGTGTTTCTCAAGAAAAGAACAAAAATAATTTTCCATGCATATGTTTTCATTAAGAAAGATTCAAGATGAAATGTAAGATACGTAAGAAGCTTTGGCGATACGGAACCAATGGAGCTTTGGTGGACTTGTCCTCCAATGATTTAAAGCTTCGGTGTCGTGTCCCAATATCAAGAAGAAGAACAAGAAAGCAAAGAATGAATAAAAAAAAAAAGAAAACTGAAACACAAATGTTTTATGAAATTGCATATTCATTCATGCATTACTTACTGAGCATTAGGCTTATGAATAAATCTTGCGATATAAGTAAATGAATTAGATGATGAGACTCACTATGGATAATGATGTAGTTGATGACGCATACTCGTGAGGAGCGCTTGAATTTGTTACCACAATTTTGATTAATGGGTTATAGCTTATGATAGAGGATTTTGTATAAAATTTTTTTAAAGAAATCATGTAACACCCTGCGTTTTAAAACCTTTTATATGCTTTCATTTTTAGCCATAATTTAAAAATTTTCTTGTATTAATTGAAAACGTGCAATTTAAAACTTTATCGGAGTACTTAAGCTAAAATAACTTCAAATCACATTTTAATAAAAGAGTTTATTCAAAACATTTAGAGTAATTCAGCAGTGCATTATTTTACAGATTAAAAGCTAACATTTAAAAACAACCCATTTTATTCTTCTTGAGCCATAACCTTCAGGTTGAATCCGGTTGATAACCAAGGCCTCTTCTGGTAATGCCTCCTCTTTCACATGAATATCATCTGTATCACTAGCAATACCATGAGCCTAACGCTCAGCAAAAAATAGAATAAAATGATTATACTTATGCAATGCGTATGCAGTCGTTTTCCAGAAAAGAACCTTCTTTTCTTCCTTTTTATTTCATGACTTCCTTTACATTTCCTTACCAGAGAAAGGTTACATCTGTTGGTATGGCTTAACCAACTCCATCCCTACGTGGGTGGAGATTTCCATTAGGGGTGTCACCATTACCGTCACTTAATCTCTATCTGACATTTGAGGACTAAGAGCAGGGATACATCAGTTGGTCTTGTGGCTAACCAACTCCAACTTCTATTTGAGTGGAGGTTTCCATCAGGGGTGTCACCACTAAGCACAGTCACCCTCTCTCCCGAACCCTCACACGCCCCTTTTTCCTTTATTCATTCATTTTTTTTATTGTGTAATACATGTCACATTTTCATAATTCCTATCATGATGCATGAATGACAGTCATATCTATTTCATAACAGTCCTCAAAGTATACAGTGAAAAATAATAAAAATAGTCTTGTGATACAGGGCCTCCACTGGCCACCACATCCTATTTCTTACCTTTGAAGATTTTTTTCTTCATTCCTTAGCGTTTTTAACTCTTTATCCTTTCTCTCATTAATACCTTCAAAATAATATTTACTTATCAATTATAATCATAACTTTGATACCATTATTTTATTTCTTTTGTTAATTGTAGACAGTACCGATCAGGAATATTCTCAAGAAAGAATGTCCTTAGCAATCTCCTTAGACAGAATATGTTTTCCAAGTAAGTTCTTAAGAAAGATTGGAGGGTCACAATGGTCCACTTAAATACCAATCTCCTGTACAGAACTTACTTACAGTACAATTACACCACTAATAATATCTTCAAATTAATATGAACTAATATTTCTAACTTAATAGTGCAATAATAACGATAAAACTAATTCTATAAATTAAAGGACAGAAACATTACCGATAAAATCCAAGAGGCGTCCTTGTAATTTCTCCAATCGAAGATTCTTCTATTTCTTCACTCTTTTCTTTAATTTCCTTCTCACCAATTTCCTCTACAATTTCTTCCCCACTTCTCTTCACTTCTCTTTCCATCACAAGTCCCCTTCCTTTCCTTCCCCATTTCTCCTTCTCTTTCTCTCCTTGCTCCTCTCCTTTCTCTCCTTTCGTTGGTGTGTTTTCTCCTTCAGCAAGAATGCCTCTATTTATAGGCATTTTGAAGGCTGGAAATTCAGCCATGTCTAGAGAAGTTAGGCAGAAATTAGGTGCAACATTTGTTGCAAACAATTTCGTCGACATTCAATGAGTCTGATCGATATCCATGTGACCGGACGTGAAATATCGACGGAACCAATGTCAAAAGCATACGTCTAGACCAACGCAGCTCAGCGCTGCTTCTTCATTTCACAGGATGACGTTGTTTTCAATATTAATTCCTTCATTTTATTTTATCTTCCATTCAACACTTATCTTTCAATTAATCCTTAATAATTTCTTAACAACTTTCATAAATCTCTAATAAATATCTAAACATTCTTTTATTCGAATTTACACTCAATTAATTTTTCAATTATTTTCACTCCATTATGGGAAATCGAGATATTATATAATAAGAGAAACGCATTCCAAAACCTCCAAAATTCATAAATAATATATTTTTGAGCCTAATAAAATTCTGAAGTATTACAAATCATGTGTTTTTTGTATAACATTTTGTGATAGAACTTAGCGATGAATGTTTTATACACATTAAATGATTTTACAAAGCAATATTTTAAAGTAGCTGAATTATAACGTGTTTTACGAAAAAGTCTTCCGTAATATAAAAGGTTTTGAAAAGCAAGATATAAAGTATTTAAAAATGTTTAAGTATTTCGTACAAAAATATAGAGGAGAATTTCAAGACATGACAATCACAGTTCAAATATATTAGGACACTAGATATCCAACACAACACGACAAAAGTTTAATACAGCCACCCCCACACATGAAATAAACATTGCTCTCAATGGTTAAAAAACAATAGATGAAATATCAAGAACAACAACGTACCAGAATACATAAACCCCACTTATCAGAGCTATCCTCAAAATCGTCCTTATAAGAATCAACATCAGGTGCTGTTGAAGATGGAAAGTAATATAGAGTTGGATGAAGGGGCATTGATGGAAAGTTGTCTATGTCTAAACCCATCTTGGAGGAAATACCTTGCAGAAGCATATCAGTAGAGGTGTGCGCGCCAGCGTTTGCTTCATAATTGTGTTTTGTTGGTTGCCCCAAGCTCTCATGACAGAGAGATCCTACATAAGCCGTTGCTGCTCAAGGTGCTCAAAGCGAGCATGTATAGCTAGCTGCTCCCTGCTACTAGGAGGCGACTGGAGAAATGGCAATGGCGGAGGTCAGCAGGGTGCCTCTTGACGATAGTCCCAGTAGCCGTTTCGTCGTTGGATCACTATATCACTGATGGGCTGAGTAGGTTGAACCCATTCGTCATCTGGATCTGATGGAACTTTGGATAGGTTGCATAACTATGATCAGTGTCGAGAAGTATAGCCTGACATTTGCCATCTTTGCACAGTGAACAATATTGTTGTGAATAACTCTCCCAACATCAATTGTCCTTCCCCTGTGCAATGCCACTAATAACATGACTCGTTCTTCGTTACATCACTAAAAATTACAAATTTTATAATAATAAACTTTACATGTAAACTTTTTTCGTTATATCTGGTCAATTTATTTAGAGTTGACCCGTTTATCACACAGCGAATATGTGGAAAGTTTTGTGATACCCAGGTCCATTGCCCATTTAAAAAAATAGATAATAGAATAAAGATATATTATTTTGTTAACCCCTTTTCGTGGGGGTTGTTGCCAATTAACGAGGGAGAGTGTTCCCCATTTTCAATAACAGTTCTCCCCCATTTTTTTTAAAATTAGTTTCGGCAGTTTGTCTCTCTCTTAGAAATTCCTTTCTTCGGTGAACATCAAAACGTGAAGGTGGATCTCTTTTGCAAGTCTTTGCGCCTCATTCCCTGTCTGCACCTCATCTTTTGTCGGAGGTAAGTCTCAAGCTTTGATTTTTGCCCTATGTTTCCCCTTGAAAATCAGTAATGAGGAAAAAACCTGTATTCTTTAGAGGTTGAGATTTGAACGTCAATGTTGAGGAAATCGGTTCCGATGAGGTATCAACGGTGAGTGATTTTTGGGTAAAATCTAAAAATTCAATCTTTGTTTCATTCCTTCGTAGGATGGTGTTTAATGGCCGAATCTGGATGTTTTTAAAGGATTGAAGTTTGGATGTTGAGGTTGAGGACCCGTTCCGACGAAGATGCTTGAGAGTGTGAAATTCGGTAAGGAGCTTGGATTTTTCTCTAAAATTTTGTTTCTCCTTTGCTGATTGGGTTAACGGACAGTTTGGTTTCCTTAGGGTGTAGAAATTTCAAAGCTGTTTCCTTGGAGGTCGGGTGGCTGTGAAGTGCGCCGTCAGTGAGCATTTTTCCATAGTTGAACAAATTACTCAACTGTTGGATGGGATTGGATTTTAAGTATAGTTATTGAATACTGCAGAATTGATTTCGTTGGTTTTCTCTGAGGATTTTGAAACTGTTGAGATTAATTTGGGTTTGGGTTGATTTTTGATAATGTTTATTAATTTAAATACTGGATTGTGATTTCAAGGAAGAATTCAGTTAGTTTTGTTGGAACATTGCTTTTTGGCTAGAGGTTAGAATTGAGAAGAGCAATCAAAGTTTCTGTTGGCCGACGATTTGTGTGGCCGCGGCTTGAATATTAAATAGCCACAAATTGTGGACAAATGTAAGTTGCTTAGGCCTTTTAGGCTAGGTTCATTGGGCCTTTTGACCATGTTATTAAGGCCTTTTGGGCCATATTGTTAGGGTCTTTTGGTTCGAGATTACTAAAGCAATTTGGGCCAGATTTTTTTAGACCCATATTATTGGATCATGGTCATGCCATGTTGTGGACCAAGCCCAAATTGGACTTCGGGAAAAATTTAAATAATTAATTTAAATTCTAATCCTTAATAAAATTATTACGATTAGGTTCTAAACTTAAAAGTTATTGGGCTTGTTGCTATTGGACTTCAATGGACCGTTTTCAATTGGACTTTGGTATTGATTGACCCAAGTTTCGAGATAGGGGTTCTTTTATATTTAATGCACATTAAATTATAAAATGTCTAATATTGTTTTACTTTAAATATGTTCACTCACTGTTCCTTTCGTTGAATTTAATATTTCATTTATTTATTGTTATTGTTAACTAGAGTAATGGGACAACTGAATGTGTAGTGTCCCTGGGCGCAAAACCCTAAACCTGATCATGGTCTGTTTGGCTATCGTGATTGCCTGAATATCGCCATTGTGAAATTCTGTTAATTATTTTATTGTTTATTTTGTTACATCTTATATCAAATTGTGGATAATAAGATATTGAAACCTCAAACATAATTTGTACAAAATATAAGTTGAATATAAAGTAATCCCTGCTGAGTTTTGTCGACTCACTCCAAATTTGACTATATTTTTCAGGAAATAATCAGAGTAGTTCTTGTTGCTACCTCAAGAGAAAAATTTGGAGTTTCCCCAAATTTAGTTATTTTAGACTAGAGATATTTTAGTGAGGTTTGTAACCTAATTTTATTTTATAATATTTTTGCTAAATTTTAGACTTTGTTAAATTGGATTATATTATTGTCACTTCTAGACTTTTATTTTTGAGCATGATCTATAACGTGAATGTTTAAGTCTTCCACTGCTATTCGTTGGATTAAGTGAGGGTCGGACGATTCGGTCCTTTTGGGTCGGATCGTTTCCCGTTCTGTCTCTAGTCCTCTTTGGGGCGTGACAGAATTTTTGGTATCAAAGCATAGTTGACATCCTGGAGAAGTGACATTAATAAAAGAGATAGTATTATGCAATAAATGAAATTATAGTACTTTAGGACAAAGTACAAAAGTCGATTTGTGTTCAGATATTGTTAGAAAGATATCTCGAGATTGTTCGTTGGTGGATGAAAGTATTTCCTTAATCGGACTTGAGGAATTTGAAGTTGATGGGATTTAGTTAGGAATAATGAGGAGTATGCTTTGTAAATGATTAGGAACAACTTTTCGGAACATATGAGTCTGCGAACTCTATTGGGTTATAAGTGTGGGCTTATGAAGTTGTAATTTAATAACTCATATCAGATGGAAATCCAAAGTCTCAATTTCAAAAAAAAAAATCCAATATATGTTCTGTCTTGTATGAAATTCGTTAGTAAAAAACTGGAATCTTGCAGTTGTAGATTTTAGTGAGAAAACTATTAAAGGAAGGTTCTGAATAGATTTAATTTGGAGCGTTTCAACATTAGTTTAAAAAATTCAGTGTAAGTTGTTGGAAATATTTGTTATGAGATCTGGAGTCGTTCAAGTGAGTATTTCTTGAGGAACGACTGTAGCGAAAATTTATCTAGTCAAAATTTATATTGAATGGCTTAATTGATAGTGAAGGATTTAAAAACCATTATTATATCCAAGGAACATATGATTGTTTTGCCATGATTCATATTGGGTTAAGGATGGAAAATTTAAGGATTAATGTCTTGTTTAAACTGTAAGGTTAATGAAAATTTAGACAATGTTCACTGCGTGAGGTGATTTGAAGGTAGATCATAATTTGGAATAAAGGAAACTTTTAATTTTTGAAATTTAAAGTTTAGTTGTGGAGATGACATATTACATTAGAATCTTAGATAACGACTGATGAAGTTGTAAGGCTGAGAATCACGTTAGGACCAAGATTATCATGACATTTACAAGCTTAGTTCTATGATTGTAGGTTTAAGTGTTATTTGAAATGTTAGAACAAATTTTGTTAAATATTTGAGTGAAAATGATAAATGATTAGAATGTAGTGATGAAATTCAATATGGATGCGAAGAATGAGTTTAAGGAAAGTCTTTGAGACATGTTTATGTACTTGGATGATTTAATGTCTGTAATTGGATGGACAAGACAATCTTTTTGAAGATTAATGGTAAGGAAATTTAATATTCACTTTTGATGAAGTGCGTTAAGAGTTGATGATAAAGTGCTTCATATTTAATGCAATATGATGCCATAAAATTTTTGGACACAAGTAAATAGTGAATGTTTAGTTTTCTTATAGTTTGATTAGATGTAATCTTAAATTTTGACTGATTGAGTGAGTTTAAATTCGTACTTAATTGTTACACAGATGGTGCGACTTTTCATTTGTGAGCAAGCAAGTTGTTGCTTCGCAGGATGTTTCTTTTCACATTCAATGTTTGTCTGTGCGGCAGGAAAAACTAGAGCATTATGAGGGTATGTTTCTTGTTATCGGTAACTCTGAGTTACTTGGCATAATTTTATTTTTGTTAGTTATGACTGGGTCATGACGTTCTTCTTGACGATTTGTCAGGGTTATCACCCTATCGTGGGCTTGAGTTATGCATTTATTTTGTCCCAACAATACTTTAGTTTTCGTTGCTTCATATTGGATGGTTTAGATGAAGTGAATGAACTTTGATTACATCAAATAGATTTGTTGTGGAATGAGTTCCACATATTTAGTTGTCATAGGGGATATGCCAATTTTAATGTTTGTTTGGAAATGAAGTGGTTGTTTCCAATTTTGTTCATTTTGTGTTTGAAGCTCGATCAAGTGGCGATCAATATTAAGAACCTATTAAAATGAAGGAATGCACTTATTGATAAATTGGAATGATCAATATGTTGTGTCATAAATGACTTCAAGTTGGACTATCATTAGTAAATTGCTAATGAGATGTACGTGTGGTCAACATTTTGAGTTCATTATGGATGATTCAAGTTGAGATTTAGACGTTGGTTTAACATGTCAAAGTGATAAGTATAGGGAAGTGAATTTTTAGGTCTTGTGAATTATTTTGGTTAAATTTTCCCCAAGTGATTGAGTATTGAGATACTCATGATGAGCTTATGGAACATATAAGAGCTTTGTTGTTAAATTTTAGAGAGCATAAGTTGTAAACAAGATAAGCTTGGATATAACTATTGAATGATGAGTTAAAATTTTCAGGCATAATGATTCTGAGTGAGTATCTCATTGATCTCTATCTGAAATACAATTATGATAGCATTGGATCACTAAAGTGTATCACAGAATGTTAGGTTTTTCCTAAATTTGGATTATTGTGATGTTATTTCATACAAGGATTTTGTCAATTATTGGTATCGTTGAGTAATATCATGAAACGAAAAGTTAAGTTTGATTGTAAAGGAAAGTTGTTGGTTGATTTATGAGGAGTTGAAATTCAAGTTGTCTATTGCATTGCTATTGGCAGTAAAATGTGTGTGTTTACTTTGTGATGATTATATTGATGCATCAAGAGTTGGATTTAGATGGTAGTTATTGCGAATAGATGAAATCTATTCCTATAGGTTTTGTTAGTCAAGTCGGATGAGCCAAACTCATGAGTTAAGTTAGTAAAAAAAAATATTTCTTTTATTTGGAAGTTTAATAGAGTTATTTTATGGCGTGAAGTTTGATATTCTATTGGATTCTAAGAGTTTAAAATCGTTAGAGTAAATATCATGATATGTTGATAAGTGGAAATATGAAGAATCGTGATTTTGTTCTAGAGTATCACTCTTGTAATTAAAAATTTTAGGCCGTTAAACTCAAACCTTTAATTCGATGATTGTTGTGAAAGGGTTATAAGGAATATTTGACCATTGGTGTTAATCCGGTATTTGAGATATGTAATCTTATAATAACTTTTCAGTTTCTACAACTTATTTGGGAAATATAGAATCTTAATGATGAGCTTAAAGAGAAATTTGACAATTTGAAATATGATGGACAACATGATTGTTAGAAGTTGGTGCTAAGGAAATTATGACGTGCCGTTGAATTATTCAGAGTGTCTGATAATTCATATTTTTAGCAAAGAGATTTAGTTGATAAGTTATAAACCAAATTTTATTAGTTGTACGGATAATATCAAATATTTGAAATGTTGAATCAATAGTGTAAGAGGGCTAATTTGAAGTTAAGTGTAGATGATATGTGACTAAATTTTGAATTATTAACAAGTTAGAAGTTGAACACTGAAACATGCTAAGTTGTTACGCTCTTATCATTAAAGTGTGAGAAACAAGGTATGACAACTATTGCTTTTATAATCCAATCATCGAGAATATGTTAGATGTACGGTGATGTTGAGTTGTCACAAACAATTGATCTTTCTGCTCAATTCTGACATTTTTAGTGAAAATGAATTTTTATGGGTTTTAGTTGAGTTGAATAAATATGGAGGTTATTATTTGATCTTACGCATTCTTTTAGTGATGCGCCTCATTAAGATCTAAGTGTTTTGCTTAAGTTTAGTTCTACAGAGATATTGACCACTGAGTTAAACTTGAGTGATTGTGGTTCCCCTTAAAGAGATAGTTTGAGTTTCGGATTTATGGGATGACATGGTGAGCTATTTAGCCTCAAATATGATAAATTTCTTCAATTGTTGTTGGAATTTAAATCTATGAGATTTTTTATGGAAGACGGTGTTAACTACCATTATATGGAATTGAGGGTGAGGTGCAGATAAACCTTGGCCTAGTCTTGGTTCATAAAACAATTAAGAAAATTTTGATGATTATAGAATGACTTTTAAACGACTCTATCATTTGAAGAGTTTCAAGGCGACAAATTTGTAATTTTGGAAGTTCGATCGTGTTGTTGTAATTATCGTTATGGTGCGATGAATAAGTAAATTCTCAAATGTATATTTGGACTCTTTGGATTATTAAAAGTGTTGAGGCAGTAACTTATCAATAGGTTTTACTATCATGGTTAAACTACGTTCATTAAGTTTTCATGTTTCGATAATGAGAAAGTATATGTCTAATTCATCACATTTGATCTCCTAGAATGCAGCGTCTATCAAGAAGGATGTTTCTTATAAAGAGTAGACTGAAAAGTAATAAAATAAGAATTTTTCATTATTGTGAAATGTCGTTGGTGCAAGTACAATTAAAGAATCATAACGAAAGAAAAGTTACTTGGGTGATTAAATTAAAAATGATGGCAAAGTATCCTCACTTATTCACTGGTATGAGTGAGGTTGTTTTAAATTTCGAGGACCAAATTCTTTAAGTGGGGAAGAATGTGATACCTAAGCCCATTGCCCATTTTAAAAAAATAAAAATAAAAATAATAGAATAAAGATATATTATTTTGTTAACCCCTTTTCTTGGGGGTTGTTGCTAGTTAATAAGGGAGAGTGTTCCCCATTTTTAATGACAGTTCTCCCCCATTTTTTTTTTTCAATTAGTTTCGGCAGTCTGTCTCTCTCTTAGAAATTCCTTTCTTCGATGAACATCAAAACGTGAAGGTGGGATCTCATTTGCAAGTCTTTGCGCCTCATCCCCTGTCTGCATCTCATCTTTTGTCTGAGGTAAGTCTCAAGCTTTGATTTTTGCCCTATGTTTCCCCTTGAAAATCAGTAATGAGGAACAAACCTGTATTCTGTAGAGGTTGAGTTTTGGACGTCAATGTTGAGGAAATCGGTTCCGATGAGGTATCAACGGTGAGTGATTTTTTGGTAAAATCTAAAAATTCAATATTTGTTTCATTCCTTTGTAGGATAGTGTTTAATGGCCGAATCTGGATTTTTTTTAAGGATTGAAGTTTGGATGTTGAGGTTGGGGACCCGTTCTGACGAAGATGCTTGACAGTGTGAAACCAAACTGTCTATTATTGAAGTGCGCCGTTAGTGAGCATTTTTCCATAGTTGAACAAATTAATAAACTGTTTGTTGGGATTGGATTTTAAATATAGTTATTGAATACTGCTGTAACAACCCGATCCTAACTTTTCTGTTAAACGATATAATCAGACTATGGAGGAAAGAATTGGCGTAATACATGTATTTATATCGTCTCTATACGCGTTAAATTATGACTCATAATCTCGTAAAGAAATCAATTCGGATAAAAACTTGGTAGGAAACGCAAAGGCATTGGACTTTTGAACCATTAGGACGCATACGGACGCCTTTACGGATGAGAAGTGTCGTCGCAAAACACCTGGAACGTCGCCCCTAGCCTTGGGGTTGACTTGGGACGCAATCTGGTGTCCTAACCTCACTGTGCTAAGGTGTTGCGGACGCGGACGCGGACGCGGACGAGGAGGTGGACGAGAACAGACACGTCCGCAACGAATCTGTTCAAGTCTAGAGACCTTAGGACGACTGCGGACGAAGGAAGGAGTCGTCTGATTTGAATCTATCCAATTCTTGGACACATTCAGACGATACATGCGTACGAGGGGGACGAGGCCTGGCGTCCGGACCTGGGCTGCAGACGGTACGGATAAAGGGACTCCGATTTCCGTCTGAAGCCAGATTTTAGCCTATGGATTTTGGTCTTGCAGACGACTGCAGACGGGATTAAGTCATCTGCACCCGTCCGAATCAACCCAGTTCAGCGACAAAACTGGTTTAAAATAAGAATGAAAACGATGCCCAACCAGTAATATCACGACTCTCGACACAAAATCGCCCACTCAGACCAACAGCCAGGATTTGCCCCTTGTCAAGCGTGTGGTTGTTCCCCCAGGTGAGTTTCTACATATCCCCAGCCTTCCCCCATCTGGGTCTTATTCATTTTCTCTCTGGGAAGAGCTCTGTTGGAGTGGGGAGGCAAGGAGCACTGCTGTCCGCGTGAGGACTTGACTTCAAGGGTAAGGAATGGGGTAATCTTGGCCAGGTGGAGGCCCTACACCCAAGTAAACGTGTGTGTGTATGCTTGATGGTTTACTATGTTGTAGTTGATAGAATATGTAGAAATTTCTTGATGAACTCCATTGGTTTCCTGCAATATTTGCTACTGTCCTTACTCTTCACCTTGTAGATATTTTCTTTGTCATTTCCTTCTATGTACGTTGTTGTAATGTTCAACAAATAAAGAACAAGAAACAAAAGAATGAGATCTAAACACTTCTAAAGAAAGCGTGAATGGGAATGAGAACCATGGCTGAAATGTGAAAGAAAGATGAAAGGAATAGATGACCGTTGTTATGACCTTATTGCGATATTCATTTACTCTATGAGAAAGGATGAATAACTCTAGAAATCATGAGATTCCCTAGTGGTACAACCTTTGTTATTTTTATGCTCTGTTATTATCAAACGCAGTTTATTTTCATACTCAGTGCAAGCACGTCTTTCATTATTACTTCTTACATAAGCATACCCTCGCCATTGTTAAATCACTCTCTTGTATGGAGCACGTTGCACACTGTCTATTTTCGGATTTTATCGATGTTGCTCATAGCCACTCGATACGCTTGTTTCACTGTTCGTTTCATCATTATTACTACTGTCTATATCTTTAAGCAAACCTGTTACGTTGTTATGTTTTCATAAATCCTCACTGCCTTGGATATCATATGATAAATATGTTATTGTTGTTCTACATAGTTCATTCTCGCTATTGTTATTATTGTATAGGAAGCATGTAGCTATGCTATAAATTACTCTTGCTGTATAGAATTGTTGTCATAACTTAAAGTACGTCTGCTGCTCGATTAGAAGTATGTTCACTTGTTCGTATTTCATGCCATTTTTAATCGACTAGAAGCATGCGTAGTCATTTATAAATTCTGCTATTATATTCGATTAAAGCATGTTTAGTCCTATTACATAGTCGATTAAAAGCATGCTTGTATGGTTGTATTCTCCTGCTGTTTAGTCGATTTAGAACATGTTTAGATGTTTGACGTATGTTTTGCTATTATAATTTGATGTGATTCGCTGTTGTATTTAGATGATTAAAGCATGTTTCGCTGGATGTTCATCACTATTTTTCTACCGTACATTAACCGATTAATAAACACGTTCCACTATTCTATTGTCAATATTCCCTTGCTGTATGGTGTCCATTAAAAGCATGTTTAGTTGTTGGTTTTTTTTTCTTCTGTTGTTATGTTTGATTAAAAGAATGATTTGTTGAACGTATTTTTCTGCTGAATAGTCGATTAGAAACACGTTTCGATGCTCATATTTTATGCTACTTAGTAGATTAAAACCATGTTTTGCCATTTTAAATTCAACATGTGTTCACTGCTGTTTCTTTGGATTTGCAAGCATGTTGGTGGTTCTAATTCGACATTAGTTCATTAATCTATGCTGTTGTTGCTTTCACTATACAAAAGCATGTTCTGTTCTCATTTTATTGGATGTTAATAGTATTATTCGTTTTATTCATTGTTCACTGTGGATCCCCAAAAGCTTTGTCATTTACTTTTCATATATGTGTTATTTAATTTTTACTATGTTGTCTTCACGTTAATAGAAACCAAGTAGGGGGTACTCCCTCGGGGTGGTACCCACATGCATGAGTGAGGAAAATGCTAAGAACAAGAATGTTTGGGATGAGCGGGATACGCCCGTCACCGAAGAAACCCTGACAGCGGGATATGCCAGAAGGGTAGAAACTCTAAAGGTGGGATACGCCAGAAAGAGGAAGAATCCAGAAGGCGGGATACGCCGGAAAAGGGAACGAATAGGGAGTTGAGGTTGATGGATAGTTCGGATCTAGCCTGGCAGCTAGGATACACCCTCACCAAGTCGGGAAAGGACTAGAATGCACATAGGAGTTAGAAGCCGAACAAACTATGGCATCTTAAAGGATAACCTCCAATCTCCAGCTCGAAGTATGAGTAAAGAACCAATAACCAAAGAACGTAACGAAAGAATTGGTTTAGGTGGCCCCATTCCAAAGGAATTAAAGAGGGATATGCATAAATTTTTTTCCCCCATCTCCTTACTGGGCGAAGCTCACGTCCTTACTTGTGGTGTAGGTAATGAAGTGATTATGCCAGGAGCTCTAGAGGAGGCCATTCCGGTGAAACCTGCGGTAGGTCCTGATGAGACATCAGTAGAGTAGTAGTACGGCTTCAAGGAAGTAAAGAAAAAGAAGAAAGTTGTAAGGGCTAATATCGAATTGTTTTCTTTTTACGAACGTTAAATTTTCTCTTTATTGCCCTTACTTGAATATTATTCGGAATAATATGTAGGCCTTATTTGGAAACTCAAAACCTTGGATCTTATATTAATGTTTTCAATGTCGTTTTCTGCTAAACTATTAATCATAGTTCCTTGTTTCGTAAATGAAAATTTCTTGTTTAGTTATGCTTTCGCAACCTTTAACAAACAAATTTTCATATCACTTCCGAAAATCTTAAAACGGTAGCTCTTCGCTATTTAGTGAATAATAAAGATAAGCTTTTAGTAATGATTGGATTTTTGCACTCTGATTTTCTTTATAAAAGGATTTTTAAGAAAAATTTAACTTCGATATTTGTTTTGGTAAAACTTAGCGTACTTTAAAAACGGTTAAGAAATCCGGGTCGTTACAACTGTAGAATTGTTTTCGTTGGTTTTCTTTGAGGATTTTGAAACTGTGGAGATTAATTTGGGTTTGGGTTTGGCTTGATTTTGGATAATGTTTATTAATTTAAATACTGGATTGTGATTTCAAGGAAGAATTCAGTTAGTTTTGTTGGTACATTGCTTTTGGCTAGAGGTTAGAATTGAGAAGAGAAATCAAAGTTTCTGTTGGCCGACGATTTGTGTGGTTGCGGCTTGAACATTAAATAACCACGAGCTGTGGACAAATATAAGTTGCTTAGGCCTTTTAGGCTAGATTCATTGGGCCTTTTGGACCATGTTATTAAGGCCTTTTGGGCCATGTTGTTGGGGTTTTTTGGTCCGAGATTACTAAGGCAATTTGAGCCAAATTTTTTTAGACTCATATTATTGAATCATGGTCATGCCATGTTGTGGACCAAGCCCAAATTGGACTTCAGGCAAAATTTAAATAATTAATTTTAAATTTCAAATTCTAATCCTTAATAAAATTATTATGATTAGGTTCCAAACTTAAAAGTTATCGGGCCTGTTGCTGTCGGACTTCAATGAACCATTTTCAATTGGACTTTGGAATTGATTGACCCAAGTTTCGAGGTAGGGGTTATTTTATATTTAACGCATATTAAATTATAAAATGTTTAATATTGTTTTACTTTAAATATGTTCACTCACTGTTCCGTTCGTTGAATTTAATATTTCATTTATTTATTGTTATTGTTAGCTAGAGTAACAAGACAGCTGAATGTGTCGTGTCTCTGGACGCAAAACCTTAAACCTGATTAGGGTCTGTTTGGCTATCGCAATTGCCTGAATATCGCCGTTGTGAAATTTTGTTTATTATTTTATTGTTTATTTTGTTACATCATATATCAAATTGTGGATAATAAGATATTGAAACCTCATACATAATTTGTACAAAATATAAGTTGAATATAAAATAATCTCTACTCAGTTTTGTCGACTCACCCCCAAATTTGACTATATTTTTTAAGAAATAATCAGAGTAGTTCCCATTGCCACCTCAAGAGAAAATTTTGGAGTTTCCCCAAATTTAGTTATTTTAGACTAGAGATATTATAACAACCCAGATTTTCGTAAATCGTTAAAATGCGTAAAAATTTAAAATTTCTTTCTTTTTAAAACGAAGCATATCATAGTGCGTCTAACTGGATCGCTACTGACTCTTTCTTTAAACTCATTTGGGAAAACCAATTACAAGGTGCAGAAGCATAAATAATAAAATAAAAACCATTTGTTTAAAATCTTGCGGAACGCGTAAAGAAATAACCCTTGTAAATTATGGTGGAAACGTAAATGAATCGTTTAAAGGACAAACTAAACAATGAAGTGCAAAACAATAAACTTAATATGATTACGACTGTTTACTCGTTCTTTTCTTTGTCTGGCCAGCCCCGAGTCTCGCCCGTACGAAATCATTGATCCATGCTTCGTTATGTGTTCATCATCTACTTGTTATCTATTCATCGTTGTACCTACACCACAAGTAAGGACATGAGCTTTCGCCCAGTAAGGAAATGAGGAAAAACAATTATGCATATCTCTCTTTAGTTTTTCTTGGAATGGGGGTCACCCAAACCAATTCATTTCATTACGTTCGTTCTTCGTTCGTTCTTTACTCGTACATCGAGCTGGAGATTGGAGGGTTCTTAGGGGATGAAATAGTGGGCTGGAGCTAACCCTTTACTTGCAACTAGGTCCCCATTCCTGTCAAGGTTGGGGGCTTCGCCTAGCCACGGACTAGTTCCGTTACCCATCCACCCTCCAACTCCCTTTTTCGTCCCCTTTCGGGCGTATCCCGCCTTCAAGGGTCCTCCCCTTCCTGCGTATCCCGCCTTCAGGGTTTCTTCCCTCTCAACGTATCTCGCCGGGAGGGTTTCTTTGGTGATGGGCGTATCCCGCCCATCCCGAACATTCTTGTTCTTAGCATTTTCCTCACTCGTGCATGTGGGTACCACCTCGAGAGGGTACCCCCTACTGGGTTTCTATTAACATGATCTCAACCTAACATGATGCACAATGCATATAACATAACTTTAATAGGAATTGAAAGTAACATAAAAGGAATAACGGAAATAGGCACATATAGAGAACGATCATAATCTTGAATCGTAAACAACAAAACACAGAATGAGATGTCAAAACATACTATCATATCCTAATTTATTTCCTAGTCATTTTACATGCTTCCTAGTCATTTTACATGCGTCCTACATTCATTGTTCTAGGTGATTATTCTAATTTATTATCCGAGGTAGGTTACTTGCTTTCATCTAATCTTGTTTACATGCTCGGTCTAATTAATTACGCTAACCAATTTACATGCTCAAGGGAGATAAGATTAACATTTTAGCTCTTTAGTCCTTTAGTCTAGTTAACTTCCTAGTCCATTTACATGCTTCCTATGTTTATATTTCTAAGCAATTATTCTAATTAGTTATTAACATGCTCCTACGTTGATTTCATGCTTTTATTCTACTTAATAAATCATGTTTGGTTTAACGGAAAATAACCTGCTAAGGACTTGGAATCGTAAGCAATACAAGAAAAACAACAACAAAAGTATTCATAAGTCATTCATTCACTTAGTCAATGAAACCTTTAACTCATTCTCGTTTACTTCATTCTCCTTGCATTCTCTTTATCATTCTATTCTTTAGAAAAGTAAAGCATCGATTATGTAATTGAAGTGCGCATTGAATTAAAGTAATTGAAAGCAACTATAATTGAAATTGCGAATATGATAAATAACGTAATTGAGAGTAAACAAACAATAAAGAAACGGTAATGAAGCATACAATGAATTATGATCATGCTTGTTCACTAAGCTAACTAAACAAGAAAACATACTTTAATCGACAATTAACGAAAACATGCTTAGACAACGGATAACGGAAACATGCTTAAAATTGGTAACTCTTATTCTAGTTGATTACGCACGCTTTTATTCTAATTAATTAAGACATGCTATCATTAATAGTCTAGTTAATTATCCTAATTAATTACATGCTCAAGAGGGTACCATTATTATCCTAAATAGTTAATTTGCATGCTCAATGATCGAATGTGTTTATCATCCTAATTATGTATCTTAGTTAATTTCCTCATCCATTTACATGCTCAGGAGACATAAGTTAAATGTTCTAGTTTGTTATCTAGTTAAGTTACAGGCCCAATTCACATAATTAGTTCTTTGCATGCTTAGATTACAGGATTAGTTAAATTACCCTAAACATGCTTGCTAGATTAATTCATTAATTGTTAATCATGATCAGATCTAATTAGATGATTTTCCTAGTTAGTTAACATGCTTGAACAATAATTGTAAATTCAATTCTAATTGATTAACATTTAACATGCTAAGGTCCTAATCGAGTTAGTTACGCTAGATAATTAACATGCTGTTAATTGATTTACACAGGCTAGTTAAACATATTAGTTAACCACTTAAACATGTTAGTTGATATATTGAACATGAAATTCCGTTAATGTGGTACACATTAGTCAATTAACATGCTAATTAATTACCCTAATTAATTACATGCTTAGTAAGTAACAACAAGTAAGAGACTAAGCATACGTGCATAAATAATGACAACAGCGGAATTAAACAAGTAATTAGACAGTGAGCATTTCTCGTTTCACGCTTTAATCATTTATCACTCATTTTTCATTTATCAATTCACTTCCAGCAATACATTTGCATCACTTAACATACAATGAAACAGAACACATTAACAAAAGGAGATATCACAAAGCTTAACTGAATTTACGAAATACAATGAACAAACTAATCAACGAAAGAACATTCAAGAAAATCATCAAGGAATGCAGCAGGAATCATTATCATCTACCAAACAACTACTCAGCGACTAGCAGTAAGCGTTTTAATAATAAGCATTTTAAGACAAACAACCTACTTAACAACTAGCGGTAAACATTTTAAGAACACTAGCACTAAACTCACGTACACACTTGTGGTGTAAGGTCTTAATGGCCAAAGCACCCCTATTTCCTTACCTCAATCTTTAATGTATGTTGGCACTACATTCATATCCTCTTCCTCTTTCTGACACCTTCACAATCAACACAATTATCATGGACAAATTCTCATCGAAATTTATACTATAACAATTAACAAAATGCCCATATATCCATATTATAGAAATCCAAATGATGTATCCAAAACGAGTATTATATTAAACCTCTTATCAGTGTCGTGCCAAAATGCTATAATCCAATTAGTCCAAATAACAATTCCCATATTTATTGACGACCAATAATCTGAATCCAAAACCAACAGTCATCTAAATGTGTAAAGCATAAATCCAATGTGTAGAACATTTAACTTTAAATCTCGCCGTGCATGAATTGATCCAACATACATGCATAATTTAACATAACATGTACATTAATCTCTTATCCAAACAAATCAGCAATGGTAAAATCATCTATTACGAACAATGTCACAAGGCTTTCACAATATCATAGTGTCACAAACAACCAAAACGTAGAGTATGCTCATGCTTTCGGAAATGGCTTATAAAGAGAAATAAACCCACAACTCAAACTTCACATAATAATAACCAGATCAACATTCCAGAGCAGATCCAATTCACATTTTAGACTTCCAAATATCCAAAACCAGTGCCAAGCAAGCTAACATTATATATTAAGCAACTAATCCCAATAACCATATCTCAGAGCACCATCCAAACATGTCAGGGAGTATAAAATCCAAGGAAGAATTTGTTACCTGCAACAATCATGGATACTCGGCCAAACAGTCAGAGAGCACTCAGCTAACTCCTCTCCTTCCTCCATTCTCTCCATCACAGAACCCATGAAAGTTAACAAACCCAGTCAAGAACAGAAGCCAAAAAATCCAACTAGCAGAGAAGAGAACTCGACTAGAGCTCTCGGCCATCCAGCAGTCTAACTCCACAGAGTTCCATCAGAAGCTCTCCAGAGACTCAACGAACTTCTTCTCCATCCTTCAGGATACCCGCAACTCACATTGTCAGCGCAGCCCTCCCATTTATCGATTTCTTAGAAGGTGGTCCATCCAACAAATACTCTGCTTGCCGACAGCCACTGCCCAATTCGTACGATGTGTTCCCCACGCCGATTCCACGCTAGAAAGGTTGTCTGCATAGCAGACAACATTTTGCCCCAACCAATTGACCTGGGGCTGGGTTGGAACTTGGCCCAAGGCTGCTGGACCACCCGATCGGAGCACCTCCAGCTCCGGCAAAATCGACACAAAAAACTCGCAACTTTGCCGTCCAAAATACAGAGCACGAGGAGAAAAACGGACTTACCTCATCTTAACACCGGAATCGCAGCAGCTGAAGCTCCGGTTTGAGCCCTAGCCGCGACCTGCGAAAGCACCACCGAATGGATCTGTGTCGTTCATCGCCGCCGGACAACACTTCCTTGCTCACCGCCGCTGCTTCCTGTCGCTCGTCGCTTGCCGGATCGTCGTTGTTCGTCATGCCCGATCACTCCGTCTCCCGCGTTCTCTCTCGGCTTCTCCCTCTCTCCCTTCGTCAAGCTCCTCGCAGATGGCTTCAGCCATTTCACTTTCAATTTATTTGATTTTTATTAAATAATGTATATGTTTATCCTTATTTATCAGGGAAAATGACAATTTAACCATCGTGGTTTGTGGTCAATGACAAGTCACCCATTGTGGTATGTTTTCTAACAATTTAACCACCCACGTATGCTAAAATGATAAATCCACCATCATTGTCCGCAAAAAAAACTGAGGGTTCTGCCATTTTTGGCCAAGACGCCACGACGTCCAGGCCATTTTTGCCTGGAAGCCGCGGTGTCCAGGCAAAATAATGCCTGGACACTTCGAATTCAATTTTTTGACCTCTGCACCATCAAACGACCATAACTTTTGCTACGAGTATCAGAATTGATCGTATAAGATATCAAATTGAAGTTCTCTCAGAGCTCTATCATTTGTCATGGGGTTTACCCCATGTCCCCACTTTCTTGGCCCCTAAATCAATCGTTTAAGCCCTCAAATTTGCGATCAAACATTTTTTCATATCAAATATTAACCCAATTAATCATTTATGTTATAATTTAATTTAATTAACCCCAATTGATCACATACATTATAATTTAATTAATCGAATTAATATTTATTTTAATCACATTAATCTCCATAGATTATAATCTAACGAATACGTCACAAGTAATACCCCGATAATTATTCAATTAATCCAAATGCCCCTAATAAATTTTCAATTGTTCTTAATAAATTCCGATATAAAGATTTGGGGTGTTACAGGTATTTTAGTAAGGTTTGTAACCTAATTTTATTTTATAATATTTTCGCTAAATTTTAGACTTTGTTAAATTGGATTATATTATTGTCACTTCTAGATCTTCATTTTTGGGCCTGATCTATAACGTGAATGTTTAAGTCTTCCGCTACTATTTGTTGGATTAAGTGAGGGTCGGATGATTCGATCCTTTTGGGTCAGATCATTCCCCGTTTTGTATTGAGTCTCCTTTGGGGCATGACAAGTTTCGATCAATTGGTCAAACCGGTGGAAGTTGTGAGTTGTTGATTGGTGATGCTTGAGAGTGATGCTCGATAAATAGGAATTACCACAAGTCAAGTTAGGTAATGTTTGGAACTTCGAATTATTTAACCTGAAGATTTATTTAATATATACTATATTTGATATTTTATAATTTACGTAACGGTTTTTATTTATAAGAAGAGTAAAACCCCTTTCATACTCTTTATTCGGCCGACAACCATGGAAGAGAGAGAGAGAGAGATAGAATCAAGTTTTACAAAGTGGGCCTACGACATTTGAACCACATGCGTGACACCATAGATTCAATCTTTGAGAAGGCTCTTCCATGGTATGTTAACCCTAACGTCATTTTCATAATTTCCATTTAGGTTAGATTTAGATTTCAAGCTTGGAAACTCAAAATTTTAGCTAGTTCTGCATTATTCTTATTGATTTCGAGATTATGCAGGGTTTTGTGCTAATGGGGGCAAAAATTGATAAAAAGGTGGCATGTTTTCCTTGTAGTTTTGTGCTAGAAGTGTCGTCCCCAATCAACTAATACGTGAGCCCGATCAACCATGGGAGTGTCTTTTGGATCATAGGTGAGCGATGCAAAATTGGTCGCCCGTGGTTGGGTTTGGGCATCCGTGATGGAAAAGCCCTCGGGGTCGGGTGTCCACTCAAGTAGTCTGCACATGGATTTGACGTCCATGACAAACCACGGGCATCCGCGCAAGTCATTCACACTTGAATAGGATGTTGCGACATACCCCAAGCGTTCGTGCGGGTCATCTGCACTTGTCCACGACAAACCTCAGGCATCTACGTGGGTTGTTTACACTTGGACCGAACATCTACGGTAGATCTTAGGTGTCCACGCAGGTCGTCGTGGTAGGATTCGGTCGACAGTGGCAGCCTTTTTGGGTCAAATTTTGTTAGGCGCCTCAACGAAGTTCACAACCATGACTTCTTTCGTTATGATTTGAGTTTCTAGTCTCGATATAGGACTCATCCCCCATTTTTCCCTTGATTTTGGATAGAGACTCATTATGGTTGGCTCTAGTATAGGTTCAAACAATTTTGTGGATTATGAGCTGATTCCTGAGAAGGTCGTTGCTCCAGTTGGTAAGAACAACAACCGTTGTCAATGTAAGGATTTTATATTTTATCGCACTACATCGCATCATGGTTTTCAAAACCTTATTTTGTAGGTTGACATATATAAAAACCCAATGAGGATTATTTGATAGAACGACAATTTTTATTCTACATATGTATATGTGAATTTTACATGTTTATCTTCACGTAAATGGTATTTTATTGTTGTTTTGTTACGTACATGGGAAGATGAATTCTTTTGATACTTCGGACAATTATAGTGTCGAAGTATAATGAGACTATCCTAATACATATTCTACTGTGTGAAGATGTTTTGTTTGCGTGCTGTGTGGAAATTGGTAATAGGGCGGTGATGACGCGTTCCTTGGGTTTCGAATCCCTAAATTTGATCATGGTATGTTTGTTGGTTTTTCTTAAAGGTTGTGTCATCACTGACATTGTTTGCCAACAACCCATGTGATGTTGTTAAGTCTTTGGATAGCCGTCACTTTTATTCCTTCTGTCTCATGAGATGCTACCTAGTCTTCGGATTGCCACCTTTTTGTGATAGTGTGCCGAAAAAGTTCTTGAGTGACCTTCCTTTTTCACTAGAAATGGTTTCTTTAAAAAGTAAAAGGGAGGTAGACTTATTTTAGTGTAATTGTCTATGTATATGGTAGAATTTGACAATTGACTCATCGATGTCTTGTGAAGCCTGTTTCAATTAAACTAGTAAAGAGATTTCTAAATGATTTAAAACCCATGCAAGATAATGGTAATTGATTTAATCACGATTTTAAAAGAAAGGTAAAACCAATTTTACATATATTGCATTTGGTATAAGATGTCCTCTGAGTTAGTCACTCACTCTAACGACTCCTCCCTCCTAGGTAAAGACAAGAGTGGTTAGGAATATCATGTTGTGGCGTCTTTTTCTGTTCATATGTTCTTAGTGATTTAATTTTGTTTCGTGATGAAGACATTTATATTCATTTGGGTCTATATAAAATTACTAGATATTTGGGATTTGATTAACAGTGTTTTATATATTTATGTTATTATTTCTCATGATCTATGTTAACCTAAACTCATCTCGTGTGAGCTATGACTTCGATTTCATTTAAGTCTTCCACTACGAACCAGGTTTTGGGTTAGACAATTGGGTTATTCAACCTGACGCTTTTGTTAGGTCTGTCTCGAGATTGCGACAACATCACTCATGTGGCGGACCGAAATCAGACAAGAAATGATGAATAGGTGCCATAACGCCAGAGCTGTGTGTAGCAAGTTTGAGGGAAAGTGGATGCATTGTCCATGCGACATCTTCCATTGAGTGCCTTGCCAACATAATTCTGCTATGATTTCCTCTAGATTTAACGATATCCAATACACGATACATATCATCTTGAATAACGTCCAGCGGATCAAAAAATTTATTGATAGTGCGGCTGTCAAATGGTAATTGTTTCTCTCGCACCATAATTGTGTCATCAATGCTCTCCATAGCATTAGGTTGGTGGTATAATGTCTCCCAATGATGAGTGCAAATGTAGTTCCTCGTTCCAAAGCCACACTGATTCCTCGCTTAGGAATTGGTTGGTGATTCTTTTTTCAGTCTTTATATCAACTCTGAGCCTCAATCGAGATAAATTTGGTGGATCAGGAGTTAGAAGTGTCACTGCGCGAGCGTTTTGCGTTCCATTTCCTACAAATTGAAATTAATAGCAACATTAAATTTGTATTGAATCACGACCCAATATTACAAAGAGGTCCCTCCATCACATTAGAACAGTATTTTTTATATAATTCGAAACTCTCCTACATGCAACCTTGTATGTATGACATAATTCTATAGTGTTTGCAGAACTAACACTCCAGGAAACCAACTTTTATCGCAATGAACAAGGTTATATAAGGAGAGTAATGAGGCAGTGCAATCATCCAAATTAAAATGCTTGAAACAAAAATTCATGCATAGTTAAGAACATGAAAATCTGTTGAACAGTATAAACATTCTCAAAGTTTCAAAATGACAACATTGTCCATCAAATAAGCAGTAACACAAAAAATTCAATGATGTTCCTAGCATAAAGGGAATCACATCTCATCTTTTGGATGAGTAACATTTGAACATGGTATTATTTTAAAATCACAGTCTTAGCAAGAGTCCATCATTAATCGTCAGTGTCAAAAAGAAGAAAAACCAAGTCATCTTCTTTACTCATCTATTAATCATTAAGGCATTTAGACATTTGGGCTCAAAACAAGTGCAAATGACGTTTAGAATGCATTTAATAACAACATTTAAGTAGGAATCAACATTTTGAGCTAACATCCGTCCAAATCGATGATAGAATACTTTTGGTTTCGAAAGTTACCTGAAAATCGACAAAGAAGAGAGAGATAGGTGTAACGCCCTGTTGATTGAAAAGCCACTTTTCCTTGATTTTAAAACGCGTTATAAAAATTTTTCGCTTTAATTAATTATCAATTAAGATTCATTTTTGAAGAAAATGTAATCAGAGTGAAAGTACGGAATAATAATAGGATTTCAGAACATAACTTCCCAGTTTTCTTAATAAAAGTTCTAAAGTCTCTATTACATTGATTAAAAGGTTCAAATGCTTCCAATAGTAATTACCAAAATACCCCTTTCTTCATCAAAACACAAATGTCAAAATACCAATGTTTCCCAAAATATGTGAGCTGCACCCATCAGGTCAATTCAGCTGATAACATGAGGGGTCATCCTGGAACGCCTCCTCTTCCACTCGTACAAATTCTTCATTATAATCATTACCTACATTATGGGGAAAACAATGAGCCTAACGCCCAGCAAGAATCAGAATTAAATGCAATGCAAGTGATGCATGATCATGCGATGTATTACAGAAAAGAACCGTATCTTGTCTGTTGTTTGGGGCGATGGGTACGTCTAGGTCTCGTGGCTTAACCGTATTTCTGACTAGAAAACACACCAATCGGGGTGTCACCACGAGCCATACCCATACACTTTTGTTGAAGCCAATGGGGATTTCAGAACAAGAGAATTGAGAATCTTATGATTCTCGTGGCTTAACCGTACCTCACCGCCTCCTAATTGGGAGTAGGCACTCCAATAGGGGTGTCACCACGACAATCATTCCCAACTCTCCCAAACCCCCACATGACTATTTATATATATTTTAGGATGACATACAGCATGTGAATAGTTTAATAAATCCTAGGATGATGCATGAATGCCAAGAAAAATATCAAACACAAAATAACAGAGTAAAGCAATCCTTATAGTCATATATATATCACAGGTAAAATTGTGAGGAAAGATGTCACAAGTATTGTCGCCATATTTGGGTAACTAGTTTTTGTGTATTGGAGGCAAGAAATTATTATTATTCTATGGTTGATCATTAATGATGTGAGCAGGGTAAATCACATTCGATTCTATCTAAACATGAATTTTACTTCAACTCTGTTCAATTATTCGTATTATCATGCCTCAGGGTTTACTTCAAGCAATATAACATGTAGGAATATATATGGAATTCAATGATACCAACAATGGATAAACAAGCGCAGTTCACAATACTTGATCTATACTAATGACAGTAACGAGTTCGTTTCACAATTTAGTCCAAACACCCAAGTCCTAAGATAATGTATGAATAGAGATTTAAAATTTACATTATCTATCATGGACATTCCAATTGATTCTTAACCGTGTATAGCCCTTATCCAAAATATAGAGTAGCAACAATGAATTCCAAAATTTTGACCGTAAAATCTTCTAGGCATTTTACCAAGTTCAATTCAGTATTTCTAATGATCACACTTTAACCCAAGATCCAAGATTACTTCATCCTTTTCATCAAATCTCAATGCTCAATGTGATGATAGATTGCATTCTTCTAAAACTCCACCACAATAACATATTTAAACTATAATCTACACTTCACATTCCAACACTGAACAATACATCACAACAACAACAAGAACTTTCATCAAATCTCAATGCTCAATGGGATGACAGATTGTATTCTTCTAAAACTCCACCACAATAACATATTTAAACTATAATCTACACTTCACACTCCAACACTGAACAATACATCACAACAACAACAAGAACCCATAATGTAGGGCCATCGTTGGCCAAAACAATGTTCTGAATTCTTACCTTTAGTTTCCAGTAGCACAATCGCCTTAGTTTCCAGCACGTAGGATGTTTCCTAATTCCTCAACTTCCAAAAATTCCTTAATTTCTCAAAAGTTTAACCGAGCAACCAAACAACCACTGCTCAACAATAGCCACAAACCTTCTAACTCCCAACATTTCCTTTGCCTTAGCTCACAGATGGACTACAGGGGAACCCTTCACACACCACTCACAATCTCCTCACCACACCCAGAGCACAATAGTTCCTACAACACTCATGTTCACAGACAGAGGCATAGAGAGAGGGACTTACTTCTTATAGACGAGATGGAGACGGAGAGGGAGAAACTGCAAGGAAGAGATAAGCTGCAGAGATAAGAGCTGCCAATTGCTCCAATCAAGAGGGAGATGGTCCAATGGGATGACTCCACATGGAAAAGCCTCCACAGCCCCTAGAGACGAGCTGGACATCGCAGGTGGTAGACTGTTGGGGATTTCTTATTGATTTCAACAAGAAATCAGAAGAAAGAGAAAACATTTAAATGGGCTTCTCGAAATTCCCCGATGTTGCCGACGAGTTGAGTCATCTGCAGTACTCGTCCGCACCGTCTGAATATTGATTTGGGAGGAGAAATTGCATCCTCAGCCTTCGTCCGTACCGTCCACAGGTGCCTTTCGGACCCAACATGTCGTCCGCATGTATCGTCCAAAAATGTCCAGGATTTAGGACAGATTCATTCGGACGCCATTTTGTTCCCATCCGCAGTCATCTGCATTGTCTGAGTTGTCCAGAATTTAGGACAGATTCATTTGGACGCTGCCCTATGTCGTCCGTAGTGTTTGTCGGCGTACGCAACCCAAAAATTGTGTATTTTTCCTAAGGTTTTCACATTTAGGTTATTTTCCAACATTAACCCTCTACTTTCCATGCACAACTTACGCTCATCGTTGCATAATTTGACGCAATATTCATATATTAAGATTAGCCAGAATTATTACATCATCAAAAAGGGAAATACATTTTTCAGGGTATTATATCCTCCCCACCTTACAAAAATTTTGTCCCCAAAATTTGACTAAACAAACAATTCTGGATATCTAGCTAGCATATCATCCCTTCGTTCCCAGGTAGCCTCTTCATTGTTGAACTGATTCTGCCACAATACTTTCACAAGAGTGACATCCTTGTTGCGCAATCTCTTAACACTGGTGTCCAAGATTCTGAGCGGCTTTTCTTCGTAGCTCAGATTAGCACGTACCCAGATCTGCTCCTCAGGTCTGACGCGAGTGACTTCGCTAAGGCATTTATGCAGCATTGATATGTGAAAGACATTATGTACTCCTGACATAGCTTCTGGTAGGAGTAATCGATACGACACAAGACCAATTCTTTTAGTGACTTCAAAAGGGCCAATGTAGCGCGGATTAAGCTATCCTTTGCGCCCAAACGTACAACACCCTTAAACGGTGATAACTTCAAATAGACATGATCTCCAATGGCAAACTCCAAATCCCAACGACGACTATCTGCATAACCTTTCTGACGACTCTGTGCAGCTTGCATCCTTTGTCGAACAACCTCTATAATCTCCGTAGTCTCTTGTACCATCTCAGGACCATAATATTTGTCCTCGCCAACTTCGCTCCAATATAGTGGACACTTGCATTTTCTGCCGTAGAGTGCTTCATATGGTGCCATGCCAATAGTTGCATGGAAACTATTATTGTAGGCAAACTCTGCTAGTGGAAGAATCTTTTCCCACCCAACCTTATACTCAAGAATGCAAGCACGTAGCATATCCTCCAAGGTCTGAATAGTCCTTTCACTCTAACCACCCGTCTGGGGGTGGAAAGCAGTGCTAAACTTCAATTATGTACCCATTGCCTTGTTCAGACTCTTCCAGAACCTCGAAGTAAATAGGGGATCCCGATCGGATACAATGGATACAGGAACTCCATGTAGCCGAACGATCTCCTTGACATACAATTCTGCAAACTGATTCATTTCATATGTCATCTTTACTGGCAAAAAGTGGGCAACCTTCGTCAATCTGTCAACAATCACCCATATCGCATCATGATCCTTCCTTGTCCTGGGTAATGCGGTAACAAAATCTATAGTAACCTGCTCCCATTTCCATACAGGTACGGGTAGAGGTTGGAGCACACCACCAGGTCATCGATGCTCTACTTTCACCTGTTGACATATATCACAAAGAGTGACATAGAAGGCAATATCGCGCTTCATCCTCGGCCAATAATAATGTTTCTTCAAGTCTTTATACGTCTTGTTATATCCCGAGTGAATAGAAAAACTAGAAGAATGCGCCTCTTTCATTATCGAAATCCGTAACAATATCTCAGGCACATACCACTGATTCTTACATTTCACGATCCCATCAATAGATAGAGAGTAACCCTAGAACTCGGGAAGAGTCGGGTCAAGTTTAAAATCTTCACATAGAGCATCAGTCGCTTGCTCTTTTTTAATTCTTTCCAATATTGATGGCTTAAGTGTCAAAGCTGATAAAACTTTCGTCAACTGTGCAGGAACCAACTGCACATCTAATTCCTGCATATCTTTCTGTAAGCCAGCTGGCATTTCCTCGCATGTTAGGCTCATTAGAGCAACCTTTCGACTCAAAGCGTCAGCAACAACATTTGCTTTTCTCGGGTGATACTTAATTTCGCAATTGTAGTCTTTCACAAACTCCAGCCAGCATCGTTGTCGCCTATTCAAATCCTTCTGTGTAAAAATATACTTCAGGCTTTTGTGATAAGTGAAAACTTCACATCGTTGTCCATATAGATAATGCCTCCAAATTTTCAATGTAAAGACCACAACAACTAACTCGAGGTCATGTGTGGGATAATTAGCTTTGTGCAGCTTAAGCTGTCTCGAGACATAAGCAATCACCTTCCCATTCTGCATCAGAACATCACCAAGTCCATATTTAGAAGCATCACAATATATACAGAAATTTCTGTCTTCTTCAGGTAAAGCCAATACTGGTGCAGTAGTCAAACGATGCTTCAACTCCTGAAAGCTTTCTTCGCACTTATCAGACCACCAAAATCTCACATTCTTCTTGGTCAGACTGGTGAGAGGCATAGCAATCTTAGAAAACCCACTGATAAATCATTGGTAATACCCAGCCAATCCTAGGAAACTCCTAACATCCCCAACATTCTCTTTGGCTGTACCCATTCAACAACTGCTTGAATCTTCACAGGATCCACAACAATTCCTTCTTTAGAAACCACATGGCCAAGGAAACTAACCTCCTTCAACCAGAATTCACACTTGGAGAACTTTGCATAAAGCTAGTGTTGTTTTAGAATAGATAGAGTAATTTTCAGATGCTTAACATGTTCTTCCTCTGACTTGGAATAAACCAGAATATCATCAATGAAGACGATGATGAATTTATCTAGATAATCTCTGAATATACGGTTCATCAGATCCATAAAAGCCACAGGGGCATTGGTTAGCCCAAAGGAAATTACAAGAAATTTGTAGTGTACATATCTAGTTCTAAATGCTGTCTTGAGTACATCTTCTTGCTTAACTCTTAACTGATAATACCCTGAGCGTAGATCGATCTTCGAAAATACACATGCGCCATGCAATTGATCGAATAGATCATCAATCCAAAGTAGAGATATCTGTTCTTTATGGTCACCTTGTTCAGCTCTCTATAATCTACGCACATTCGTAATGTCCCATCCTTCTTTTTCACAAATAAGACAGGAGCTCCCCAGGGTGAGAAACTCGGTCGAATAAACCCTTTTGTGATTAATTCTTCGAGTTGTACCTTCAACTCTCATAACTCAGCGGGTGCCATCCTATACGGATTCTTTGAAATCGGTTCCGTACCAGGATGGAGATTAATAACAAATTCAATCTCTCTGGCAGGAGGCAATCCCGGAGGATCATCCAGAAAAACCTCTTGAAAATCACGGACTACCATTACATTTTCAACATTTGCTTCCATTTTGATCATGGTGTTTAGAACATTGACGAGAAATCCTTCACACCCATGCTTCATCAATTGATCTGCCTTTAACGCAGAAATAATGGCCAGTTTGCCCTCTTCCTTGATTCCTCGAAAGACGTGTGGTTCGCCATTGAGAGGATAAAAACGAACCTCTCTCCTCGTACAATTTATAATGGCACGTTTTGAAGTCAACCAATCCATGCCGAGGATAATTTTGAATCCCTGAATATCCATAACGATTAAAGTTGCGCCAAATTTCCGGCCATTAATCTAGACTGCATAATCTTTAAGAATACCATTAGCAGTCATATATTCACCGGAAGGGGTGAGTACTCGATATCCATTTTTAGGAATACCAGGTATGCAGTTTGCCTCCTTACATAGTCATGTAGAGATAAAAGAATGAGTGGCGCCTGTATCAAATAAAAGTATACGTGACCACATTATTAATGTAAATTGTACTAAGGTGTTCAAAAATCACTTATTTAAATATACGTTTCTAAAGTAATGGATTTCATTAGCATCTATATGGAATTGTATTAACATAATATGAATAAAGTATACATTCATAAGAATTAGTTAGCATTCGTGTACCTGATATAAGAGCTGGTAATTCTTATTCTTCATTTTCTTCTCCTTGCAGCGAAAATACTCGTGGAGCTGCTCTGTCAGTCAAGGTTGGGCAATGCCTCGATATATGCCCAGGCTTTCCACGCCTAAAACATCTGCCAGTGCCAACCTTATACGACCAAGGGTGACTCCTTTTAAACATACAGGGCACGGTTTAAGTGCCGCAGGTGCTGTAACAGTCGCTTCGATCACAGGGCGTTTGTCACGCCCCTGTTGTGCCTCAGGTCCAGGTGGCCTCCTTACGCCACGATTTCCAAATGGAACCCCACGTTGTTGAACAATCGGATTACTTCTCCCAATCCTCTGAGTAAACTTCCTCTGTCTAGTAGCAACCCCTTTAACATCCACAGCATCCAACGCTCTGGCCACGATTTGTGAATAAAGGATACCCCGGATGCCAGACATCCGTACACACTTCAGAATTTCCACCTTTAACCCTTGTATGAAGTGCTGCACTTTAGAACCGTTATCACTGACCAAGTGTGGGCCAAACCTCGATAAGGCTTCAAACCTTCGGATATAGTCAGACACAGTCTCGGTCTGACCCAGCCGCATAAATTCTATAAATTTCTGACTCTGCATTGTAAAGCTAAAATGTTTTTCGTTGAACAACTCCTTGAAACCCTCCCATGTGAGAGTTTGCATTTCCAGTGTCGGCTGTATAGTATCCCACCAAAATTGGGCATCATCGGTCAACAGATAAATAGCACACTTCACCTTTTCTCCTTCTCGAATATCAGCATAGGCAAACATCTTTTCGATCGAGCATATCCATGTCTTAGCTACAGTAATATCTGAAATGTTGCCTTCAAATGTTTGAGTTTAAGCCGCAGAAATCGCTCCCAACCGGCCTCCACGGGTGCTATAGCGGCACGGAGATTCCCGTTACCGTTACCGTTGCCATTCCTATTTCCATTGTCATTACCACGCTCGACTAGTCTTTCAACAACTTGAGCCTGTTGTGCCATGAATTGAGCCTGACGCTCGACTACTTCAGCTATACAATTCAGAGCCTCATCTCTCTCATCTGGTACTGGCATATTATTCCATGCTCGTCGTGCCATTTTAATTTGTTTTCTACATTTCAATTTTTAAGAACTGGTAAGTTAAGGGCAAAATTTAAAACTTCACTTACAGTAGGAGGAGTGTTCCACGACGATCCTTGTGTTATCAACAGTTTACAAAACCGATTTTGACCTGGTTGCGCTCTGATAACGTTGGTGACTGGAAAAATGTTGGTGTAATATCCCGAATTTTTGTTGAATTGAAGACATAGCTTAAATGATAATTTTGGGAATGATAAGAGCTGAGTTGGACATGTAAGGATATTGGTCAAGAGAAACGTAATTGGAATAAGTGAATTATGATACTCCATTAGGTTCATAGTTAGATTATGAGAAGGATTAAAGTCAATTAGAGAATTATTTATTGGGCGATATCAATTGGATTGGTAGTCAGTGGAGGTAGTAAGATGAAATATATTTGGACGTATTTGGGTATTGTAAGGGATAAGAGCTAGTTAATAATAAGGTTAAAGATATAAAATTTATTGGAATTAACTTGGGTAATTTAAGACATTTGTCAAGTGAAACATATTTGGGAATCTAAGTTTGAATAGTTTAAAAGAGTAATTTATTAAGTATATATATATATATATGTGTGTGTGTGTGTGTGTGTGTGTGTGTGTGTATGTATATTGTTTGGAATATATATTTGGAGAAGAATATGGCGAATAATTGTTTGAAGAGATGGTTGATCATTGTGGTTGATCGAGATCAACCGGTGTGATCAACCTATAAACAAAAATGGGTATTGAATATGGGTATTGAAGGGGTGGTTGATCATGGTGGTTGATTGAGATCAACCAGTGTGATCAACCTGTAAACAAAAATGGGTATTGAATATAGGTATAGAAAAGTGCGGTTGATTGTGATCAAATCAACTTGTAATATATATATATATATTCATGCATGTCACGTGAAGTAATAACGTGAATAAAACATAATTCTGAAGATGGAAAGAACTACGGTCGATCATTGTGGTCGTTCGGCATGGGGAGATCATCCGTCGTGATCGTCCACCTTTCAGAAATAATGAAAAGTAATGGTCGATTGAGTGATGGGTGGTCGATCGGCTACTGGAGAATACAAACAACCGCCAACATTTATGAGTAATCTGGAGAGTTTTAATTGAAGGGAAGACGAAAGGAACGTCATCTGGAATGTCTGAAGTTGAAAGGATTGACGTTATACGCATTAATGGACATTGATGGACTACAATCTTTGGCTTTTTGTCTTCACTCGGTCATTGATGAAGGAGTTACTGGAAATTTCTATAAATAGAAGTGGAGGGAGATGAGAGTTGGGAGAATGGAAAACTTAAGGTTACTCTGCCAAAATTTAGAGAGAAAGCTGGCGTGAAGAGTTGCTGTGAATATGATTTGGTGCTTCTGTGATTGTTAAACTGTTGGGGTTTGAGAGTTAGTGAGAAGTGAGAAACTGTGAGGAGAAATTTGGCGTGGAGTTTCTGTGCTTATGAAGGATGATGGTTCTAGGGTTTGATGGATGAGAGAGAGAAGCAGATGGGTTGCATGGTTTTGATTAGAAAGGAATACAACGGGTGAGATGGAATTGTTTGTGAGGAAAATTGGAGTTAAGCCTCTGGATTATTCATCTATCAAAGATATTTTAGGTGTGAAGGTTCTCCTAAATAAGATATTGGATTTTCTAAGTGATAGTGTTGGATATATTGGACATGTATGTTCTGGGTTTAACTCTGTTAAGTTATGTTTATGGAAATAGCCTAGAATCTGTTATGCATAAAGAGGGAAATGTACATAAAGTTGCTATATGATTATTATGTATTAAATACATGTATTATTGAAGATTTAATATCATGAGAATATATGTTGTTAGTTGTATTATGTGAAGTATATTGGCGTGAATGAATTGAATTATTGGAATAAGGTAGTTGTTGGAAAATGATTGAGTTGAACTGATAGATATGATTGGAAAAATATACCTTGTTGGAATTGTTGTTGGATGTATCGACGAATGATGGAAGGAAATGATGTAGTTAAATATTAGTTTTGGAATAGTTAGGATATGTTAAGTAGAGGTTAGGTGGAAAATACTAAGCATGTTAGTTGAAGCTATGAGAATATATTATTAAAAGTAATTATTAATAGCTATACGTATGCATCATGATTAGGTTTCAAGAAGAATAACTCTAAGTGATAACTTATTAAAGCTAAGGACTCTAGGTACATAGTATTACATGTGTTTTGTCCGAAAGGGCCTACATCATGGGAATTAGGGGGTATTTACTATTTGTATTGTTGATTATTATGAATTGTATGTTTATAGAATAAGTTCAGTTCCTTNNNNATGAGTCATGTCGTCTACAAACGTTTTGAAGCATCGTCTTGTGTATTGGGATGATGTAGGATGCGGTTTCCCATCCTAATTTGCCTTACTACGGGTTTTTAGATGACCCCGGACACATGCGGATGCAAGCGGACATCGTAGGTTTGAATCTGTCCAATTTCTTGACACTTTCGGACGACAACGGATAACTGTAGATGAAGGGGGACCTCATCCAATTTGCCTCTGTCCATTTTCTTGAAATATTCACATGCTTGCGGACGCGTTATTGGGATGCCATTTCGCGTCTGAATTTTGAATTTGGATGGTACGGACCAGGACGAGGACACCATTCCTCGTCAGAGATTGCGGGTTTGCCTATAGGATTTTTCTCTTCCAGATGACTGCGGACGAGACCAGTGTGTCCACACTCGTCAAAAATAGCCCAGACCTACGATAAATTAGGGTTAAAATTGATGAAATCTTGTCGCGTAGTCCATAACTCTGTGATTTCCAGACACGAAATCCCCTTCCAGCATAGGTCGCCCCCCCCCCCCCCCCCCCCCTCCCCAAGTGTTTTTTTATGTGTAAAGACACTTGAGTGAGTGTGAGTGAGTGAGGGAATTGTGTGTAGCCATTGTGAGTTGAGTGTTAAACTATGAGTGAGCTGTTGTGAAGCTCCAGCTGCTATGAGGAACCATGAAGGCTGGAGAGTTGTCCCTATTTTTAGTGTCTTCCATTTAGGTAAGGAATTAGGGGTGTCTTTTCCTTTGTTGTTGATTTGCTCTGTGAATTTCCTAATTGTTAGTTCTGTAATCAAGGCTTAAATAATTGATGAACGAGTGATAGACAATTGATGGACAAGTAATGCTTAGAAAATGAACGAGATAAATGAGATAAGAGCGAAGAGATTACTATGAATTGTTCTTTATAGTTTAACTTCTGTTTAGTTATTAATTACAAGCTGCTATTTATTTCATCATTGTTCTGTTTCCATTTGTTGGTATTACTTTCATAACTTAGCGTTAATACTTGTGATTATGAGCATGTTTAATTGGTAATTTACTAGGATCCTGAGTAGGTTAATCAATCGAGCACGTTAACTAATTCAGTAATCTAAGCATGTAAACAATTAGATTAAGCTTAGTAATCTAATCTGTTCTTGTGTTGATAGCTCTATGATTGATACTCAATAGTTATTTCCTTTGTTATTGTTAGCTCTGTGATTTCCTTTATTTGTTAGTTCTTGCAATTATATTTATATATATATATATATATATATATGCTGTTAAATTCCTGCAAATGGTTCCTGCAACTAATAGTGATGATTGTGATGAATGCGAATGATAAATGGTTATGTGAAGTTCGAAAATGAGCTAAGAGTCCTAGGTCGTGTTTAAATGTTTATTTGTTGTTTAGTTATTAACCACAAGTTGTTACATTTTCATTATTGTTTACCTGTTGATTAGTTATTAACTACAAGCATGTTTAATTAACTAAATAGACCTGAGCACGTCTAATTAACTAATTAATTAACTAGTCCTTAAATAACCGAGTTGAGCATGTTTAGCTAGCTGTTTAAGTAATAACTAATTCTAGAGCATGTTAATTAACTAATCAGTTGAGCATGTAAATCGACTACTAAGTAGCATATTTAAATTAATTAGATAACATGTTTAAATTAACTAATTAGCATATTCAATTAGCTAACTAGCATGTTTAAATAAACTAGCAGCATGTTAATTAACTAGAGTAATTAACTAAAGTATAACTAGACTCGAGCATGTTAAGTAACTAGAGTAATCAACTTGATTAGAAATCGAGCATGTTAATTAACTAAATCGATTAACTTAATTGGAAGTTGAGCATGTTAATTGACTAGGGTAACCAACTAGAACTACAATTGTAATCTTTCTTTGAACACGTTAATCCAACTAGAGTAATAACTAAATTTCATCTTGAGAATGTAATTAGCTTGGATAATAAACTAGACTGTTAATTGTAAAATGTTTATGTAATTAGAATAAAAGCATGCTTTAACCAACTAGAATAAGGATTTCGAATTTATAAGCATGTTTTCCATTCCCAGTTATTATCTAAAGCATGTTTCCATGTTTAGTTTAACTTAGTTTAACGAGCATGTTAGTTAATTGAAATTCATTGCAAGTTACTTTATCGTCTCATATTGTTCATTCGTTGCTTTCAATTCGATATCATAATTGTTCCATGTTACGCACTTTCACTTATAATTGTTGTGCGCTTTCAATTACAGTTGTTCATTATCTGCACAATTTCAATTATAGCTTGCTTTCATTTCAATGTAATTGTCATTTACTTTCTTATATGCACACTTCAATTTCCAATAATGCTATGTTATAATGCATCATGCATCATGCATCATGTTAGGATGAGAATGTATGATCTTGCATCATGTTAATAGAAAACTAATAGGGAGTGCCACCTTGGTGGGGGTACTCACACGTGCATTATGTGGGGTAAAACAAAGAAAATGATGAAAAAGAAGAAAAAGAGAGTTGGGGGATGGGAGGGTAAGTATAGATCAGCTAGGTAGACAGGATTTAAAAGAGAATGTTATCTTTCCCTTGTCGGGACTGCGAGACTATCTACTCTAGGTGGTTGAAGCCGACAAAGATTTACCCTCTGCCATGGATTTCTCCAATCTCTAGCTCGAAATATGAGTAAAGAACGAACAAACGTAATAAAAAGACTGGTTTGGGGCAGTACTCACTCCAGAAAGAGCTAAAGAGAGTCTTAAGCATATTGCATAAACTATTTTCCTTATTGGGCTGTTAGGCCCACATATTACTTGTGGTGTAGGTACAAATGACAAACAGATAATAAAGCAGGGATGAAGATTTGCACACACGAGACTCATGGCTGGCCAGGCTAAATGAGTAAAATGGGAAACAATTGTAATTCAATTAAGTTTTATTGTTGAATTTAATTGTTTAGTTTCTTTCATTAAATTATTTACGCTTCTGCTATGTTTTAAATAAAAGATTTTCTAACGATTCCACGCTTTATTAATTGGATTTTTACAACGAGTTTAATGCAAGGTTAGTAGCGGTCCGATTTAGCATGACACTCTGATTTGTTTTAAAAGAGATTAAGATATTTCAATAGTTTTATAAAAGTTTCAAATTTTGCGCATTTTAAAGGATTTAAGAAAAACCGAGTTGTTACACTATTAGAGTATCACTGTGTGGGCATTTGTGCTGTTGGCAACATTGACCTGTGGTTATAGCTCACATAAATGAAATAAATGTTTTAAAGGCTTTTAAGTGTTTTATGATTTCAAATAAATGTCTTACTTGTATTTTAAGTTAATGTATTTAATTAAATAAATTAGTTTGTGGTATTTAAATGTAAAAGACTTCCGCTGTATGTTTACTCTAAGTTTTATACAATTGAGATTTCTGCTGTATGTTACTCTGATTTTTCTATTAGCAATGGTTTTAAAGAAAATAAAATTTTTATACATAAAAAGTTACGGGATGTTACAATTGGTGTCCACAAAAGTAAGTATAAAATGTAAACGTGGCAGATTGTCACCAGAGGAGAAAGGCAAGCAGAAGTCCGCAGTGGAAACTCATGTATCCATTATAACTATAGACAGATTCAAAATATGATTTTCTCACAGAATTTGTTAGTTGTGATTTGATTATGGGACAGATAAAGAAATGATAATTTCAAGATGCGTTATCTGTGAAATTTCTTCCACAAGATTTGACTTGACAGTTTATAAATATGAATGATTGGGTCCTAATCACTCTTGAACCGCAAGGTTTGGAAGAATACTCTTTTAAGCTTTCTGAAGGTAGGCCTTTTAAGGTTAGGACTTTGTATTTTGGAAGGGTGCCGGTGATGAATGATGAAATAATGGAAATTGTTTTTAAGGTTGTGAAACAGATTGTAAAAGTTTCACATTTTCTTAATACTAACCCAATTCCTTTTTTTTTTTCTTAAGAGAAGTAATAGTGGGAAAAAGTTGGATATTATGGATGTAATATCTCGATTTTTTATATCAAAATTTAAAAATGATAAATTGAAAAATAATTGGTGATATTCAAATTAGCCGAATCATTATTCGGGTATTGCCAAGGAAGTAATTGTTAAATGAGGAAAATAAATAATGAGATTAATTTGAGATAAAATGAAGTTAAAATAAGTGTTAAAATTAAGGTAATTGAGATTAAGGATTCAAGGAGAAAAGGGAATTTAAATTTAAAAAGGAGGAATTAAGTGAAATTGGAAGAAGAAAAATTAAAGTGAGGAGGAATAGGGTTTCCTCTTCCCCCATTCCAGCCTCCAGCCGAGAGAAATCGAGAGGGAGAGAGAGACGTCGGCCGGGCGATTTTCGTGAGAGAGAGGGAGACCTGCGACTGGATGACGATGGTGGACATCTTCTGAGGCGCTTTGAGCGACGTCGGCGACTAGGAGCCCGACGGTTTCGATCCGAGACAGGGGACTTGAGTTTTTGAGCCATCCCTCCAGCAACGAGCGAGTGAACATCAAGCAGACGGGTTGTGCTCTCCGTCCAGCGGCAAGCATTCCGACCACCGGTGACACCAGCCCTAAATCGAGGGGCTCCCTCTGCAAGCCTCCAATTTCTGGTGAGTAAACAGAACTCCGGTTCTGTTTTGATGGTGAGAGAAATTTTCAGCTGGGTCTTTTTTGTTTTAAGTTTGAGAACGTGAATTCGTTTCTGGTTTGGGTATTGGATTCTGATTACTCTTTGTTTGGAGTGATTTATTACTTTTGTTGGATTTTCTGCTGCCATTTGGGACTGAAATCTGTTTCTGTTATGTTGAGGGATATTTAGTTGAATTTTGCTTCGGTAATGGATGCAAATTGGTTCTGTTTCATTGTTGGATTGAATAATTTCTGCATATTAGCTATTTTGACGAGGTAATGTCGCAGGGAAATGTCATTGTTCGAATTTGTTTGTGTTGAAGTTTCTAAAATTTGTATTGCAGTTGATTTATGCTTGCTGCCATCGGCAGTCTAGTTGGAGGTTCTCTTTAATCTACTGTGATAATAGATAGTGGCTAAAGAAGAATTGTCATCCTTGTGTCTAGTTGGTTTTGGATGAAGTTTTCTAACAAACTATTTGGAATTGATTGTCAATATGCCGTTTGGTTATGACTACACCTGATGTTTACTCTTTTAACTAAATGTATAGGATATTAGTGGGTTTTTGGAACTGCTAAGTGATTGGTTAGATTCATGTATAGGAAATTATGATATTGAGTTAGTTGAGCATAATGAACTGTAGAAGTGAAGATAACTATATGTGACTTTGATGATTACTTATTTAATGATCTTAAGGGCATTAAAGGAAGAAGGATAAAGTGTAGAAAAGTGTTCTAGACGCCAGGTAAGTGATACACATGTGCTTTGGTCCTTAGGGCCCTACATTGCAAGAATAGGAGATGCATGTTTCATTGTTTACAGTTTTTATAAGCATGTTCTATGAATTGTATGTTTGTTTCGCTATTAAATTTCTCTAGTAGAAAATGTATGCACTCCCGAGCATCATGCATTATAGTTTTCAAAAGATACGAAAATGGTTTCCATGCATACTTTTGAAAAGGAAACAAAGAAGAAACAAAACGATTACAAAATGACAAGAAGAAACGAGACTATTGTGAAACGTAAAGAAATGAAGGTAAATGGGTGTGACGAGATGTGAGGTTAGGTTAGTCGCCCCTCCTTGTCAAGTTTAGACATCTCTAACACTTTCAAGATAAAGATAAACATAAACGGGGTCGTCTAGGATGTGAGGTTGAGTTAGTCGTTCCTCCTCGTCAAGTTTAGACATCTCAAACGCCTTTCAAGATAAAGTAAAGATAAAGATAAAGATAAACGGGGTCGTCTGGGGATGTGAGGTTTGCCTCGTCAAGTTTAGACATCTCCAACGTCTTTCAAGATAAAGTACAGTAACAGTCAAGTAAAGAAAAGAACAGTAAAGTAAAGTCAAGATAAAGCAAAGTTAAGATCAAGAAAATAGTAAAAGAAAATAAAAGAAAGAAAGAAGAGAAACAAAAACAGAAAATGAAAAGAGATTTAAAAGTTGCATGACATGTGCATCATACATTGTATTTTATATTACTTACTGAGCATTAGGCTCATTAGTTAAGTCTTGCGATGTAGGTACACGCACTGGCGAACAGACTAAGAGACAGTCATGAAGGATTTGCACGAGTGGATCTTGTGGCTGGCTGGGCTAAAGAATTATAAGGAATTTATTTGTAAAAGAGTTTGTAAATTATTTAATATTCTTTAAATGTTTTATTTTAATTCCGCTGCATTTTCATAAAAATGATTTTATTACTTCCGCTGAAATTGATAAATGTTTTTAGTAAAGAGTTTTAATGATCGGGTTTCATAAAAGGAAAATACTCTGATGTTTTTATAAAAAGAAAAGTTTTAAATTTACACGATTTTTAAAGTAAATAAAATTAGGTCGTTACAATAGACTCCAAGTAAGTGATGTTTGTATGCATTTAGCCTTTGGCTTGCATTACAAAGTGCTAGGGTATGTATGCCTATGATAATTGTTCTGTTTATAATGTCTATTAGCTGTTGATCAAGGATATGTTTCTTCTTTTTTTATATGAATGTTGATTGAGGATATGTTTTTGCTTTGTTTATGTGAACATTGACTGATGATATGTTTATATTTATGATACGTTGATAAAGATACGTTTACTATTTATGTTTGAGATATTGATAGAGGATATGTAATACCTCGATATATTCCTCGATTAATGTATTATAAATAATTTTGTGGAAATGGGTGAAGAAATGCTATTAGATTAATTAAGATATAGAATTATCTTGGAAGAGTGAAGATTAAAGTTAATTAAAAAGGGAGTGTTAAATTAACATATCAGTTTTTTTCGAAAAAATAGAATAAATAGCATGCATGGGACCGGTTGATATTGAGAAAGAGGCGTTGGACTGGACGATACAACGGAAGACATCGCAGGAGCGTGAATCATTTGGGACTGGTCGACTGTGCATGTCGACTGGTGCCACATGATTTCATGGGAAATCAATTTTTACGTTACTACGATAGACATGTACAGTAGACCAGGATGTCGCCCTCTACCAAAGGAAATTTTGATGATCCATTTTCTTCCCGCGGCCATTTTTAGGTTTACCCAATAATTTTCTCTCGATTCTCCTAAAGCGATAACATTGTCAATGTGTTGTTTAAACATTGAACCACCTCATGGTGGTTGGTGAAACGTCCATCTTCGAGAAGCTTCTCCAGGAATCTTTCTCTTTTGCTATAGGAAGGAGGAGGAGCATTTTCAGAGCGTGTGTGAGTGGAATTGTGTGGCAATGAAGAGTTTAGTCCTTGAAGTGTTGGTGAGCCATGAGCTGTTGTTGTCCGAATGAAGAGTCTTGTAGTTGGAATTGTCAATGTAAGGTAAGAAATGAGAGTGTCGTGGCCAGAGGAAGCCTACACCACAAGTAATATGTTTTATTGATTGTGAACATTAATATGTTGGATGGTACAATGTTAGTCCTTGCGTAGATAGCCCTCTGTTACAAAATGCATGAACTGTGAGTTTGGATTTTGGTTACTCCCTGGTTTGTTAAATTAAAGTCATCTGTTGTTAGTTTAACTCTCAATTCTCAGTTGCTTGTTTGGTTCTCTTTGCTGCTTTGGATTTAGTTCGTTGGTTAGTATTGTTGAATGTTTCATAATTAATGCATAATTGTAGGTTGGTTGACGATGCTCTCTAGTTAGTTAATGCATGGCTATTAACTGTTAGTTTAATGTCCAGCTGTTAATTGCTTATATTTCTCTTGGTTGTTAGTAGATTATGCTGCTTTGGATTTTTTTTTATTTCTTAGTATAGCTAAATATTTTGATAAATGTCTCTGTCGATTTTAATGCTCTATTAGACTCTGTACTAATATTTCATTACATATGCGTTGTGATACTTCTGCCTGTCTTTCCTATGCATATTCCATGTTATTGACTTACTTTATTTCATGTTGTAGACTTGTCTACTCTGATACTGCTATGATTTATATTTCATGGTATAAACATGCATCATGGTTAGAAACAAATAGGGATACCATGTGGTTGGTATACACATTTATTGCACGAGAAAAACCGGACTAAATGAATGTAATAGGAAATAGGGCTTGGGGAGGTAGTTCGGATTCTAACGATAGACTCAAGATTTAACCCTTCCCTCGTTGGGATGTGCGAACCTATCTGCCAAGATTTAGTTTTTGGCCAAAAAACTATTCTCCTTGTGGGAAATATTCTCAATGTCCCAACTCAATGTATGAGTTTAATGTATATGAAACTGTGAGTAAAAGACAAATTGAGTGGATTCTTTTCTGGCATAATCAGACATATGCATGCATCATATTGCATCTTACTTCTTGCTGAGCGTTAGATTCACAGTTTGCTTGTAATGTAGGTGACTTTCAGGATATCAGCGTTCTCAACATGGAGGAGGAGGTATTGCCTGTTGAGCACTTGGGTTACCCAACGGATTTGACTTGAGGGGTTATGGCTCACGGGAAGTAAAAATTGGTATTTTGAAATGATTTGAATGAGAATGAATATTTTGTTAAACTATGGACTCTTCATTAAATGTTCAAACCATATTTTGAAATTGTTAATCATTTCTGCTTTATTTACTTTGATTTATTTTCCCCTCATAAGTTTTAAGTAAAATATTAAAGAAAAATTTTATATGGCTAAATTTTATACGATTAAGAAAAGAAAAAGGGTTTTAAATTTCGGGTCGTTACAGGATACGTTTCTACTGGTTGCTTACTGTTTACATTAGAGATATGGATAGAGGATATGTTATTACTACTACTGTTATTATTTATGTTGAGATGTTGATCGAGGATATGTTTACTATTATGTTCATGTATGTCAGACTATTATTATATGTCACATAAGAAGCTTTGGTGGGTTTGTCCCCCCAATGATTGAGGCTTTGGTGAACTAGTTCTTCAATGATTGAGGCTTTGCTGTTGAATCTCAATGATAAAGAAAGGAAAGAACGAAAAAACAAATGAATGAATGAAAACAAAAATACATGTTTTTATGAAAATTCTATTTCATACTCATATCATATATGCATCTCTTACTAAACATCAGGCTAATGTGAACTTTGTGATGTAAGTGGTGATAATTTTAGTGAGGAACCTAAGGATGTGAACAAATGATAGATGTAGTTGATGGAGAATTCTCATGGGTGAAGCTTAGACATTGTCAAAGCGAAATTAAGCCGTTGGTGAAGATTTGAGGAAAACGAATTGAAAAAGAAAGACTTTTAATTTTAATTATACTTTTAATGATTTAGATTTAAGTTCAAATATTTTATGAATATTTATATTTATTTTATATTAGATTTTACTACGTTTAAACTTTAAATGAGATTTCTTTTAAGACTTCTGCTTTATTATTTTAAAGGCATAATTTTGATGTGATTTAAATGGATTTTAATTAAAAAATAACAAGAAAAAAGATTTACACTACGGCACATTACACAATCTCTCCATTTTTTTTTATGATGATACAATATTCTAAATTGTTTATACTCTCCCTTAATATATGCATGTAGAAAAACAAATTTCTTTGGATTAATAACAAAATATCTCTCTCTCTTTGTAAAAGTGAACGAGCACCTTCTCCTCCATTATACTTCTTTATCTAAGATATATATTTTTCTCCTCCTTTGTAAACTTTAATACCATATTTTTTCTCCCCCTTGTTTTTTTATATATATATTTTCTTTCCCCTTTGGTCATTTTAAAAAAGAATCAGAGCAAAAATAATCTTTAAAGGTTCAATATCACAACAAAAACAAGATATAGAGTATGAAGTATCAGAGAAATAAAATGTTAAGATATCATGTGATACAAAGCATCAAAGCATTAGATGTTATTTCAACAAATATCATAGTCATACATAGACAAAATATATCAAAATGATCTAAATATATGTCTAGAAATCACAAGGAGGTTCATGATCGGAGAAAGATGGAATGCTAGTATCAACTAGAGAATTAGGATAGCAGTGAAAGAGTTTATCCATCAGTTTTGAGCGAACTCCTCAAACCTATGGGTAGGATCATCAAGTTTAGATCTATTTTCTGCTTCGAAACAAATAAATAAAGTGCTTTGATCATCTATCTTGATGGTCAAACAAGATAGGCAAGTCATCGAGAGATCCAATCTCTCTTCAAGAGAAGACAATGAGTGAGGAGGAGATGAATGACTTGAACCTTCATATTTAAATTCTTGGACTTTAGTCATTCAAAAATGATTCTCCTCCTTTTTAATTCTTCTTTTCTAAATAAAGTTGAATAAGACCTAATTGAATCCTAATATTGTTGAAGATCTTCTTATCTAATTGTTTAGTAAATATATCAACTAATTGTTTCTCATAATTTACAAACTTAAAAGATATGTCCCCTTTTGAGCATGGTCTCAAATGAAATGATATCTAATTTCTATGTGTTTGGTTCAAGAAGTTGGATAAGATTTTTAGAGATATTTACGGCACTAGAGTTATCAAACCAAATTGGAAGTTTCTCATAGTTTTGACCATGATCTTCCAATGTTTGCTTTATCCAAAGAATTTAGGCTCTATTTGATAAATAAAAAAGCAATGTTGGCTTAGTAGTTTTTAAGTGAAGATCGAGTTTGAACTCCTAAGAATGGATCACCTAGAATATCAATCATGAGATAACTTTTAGCATATCTCCAATCTGAGGGTAAGTCATCTTGATTTCTTCAATAAGAACTATTTCTAAAGCATTGGGAGGAACTTCTTGAGATGAACTTGCTTCACAATTATTTTCCTCCAAGTTTAGAATTTTCATCTCATTCTCTAAGTCATTAATTAAATCATTTTCCTTTTGAGATGAAATTTTCTCGTCAATGGTAATATGCGTTGACTCTTCCTCAATTAAATTTGTCTCATTGAATACTCTATATGTTTTACTAGTTGAGGAATAACTTTAAAAAAATCTCATATTTCATTTTGGAGTCAAATTTTCCTAAATTATCCTTTTGTGTTTAAGATAAAAATATTTGCACTAAAAGGATTTAAAATATATCACATTGGGAGTCCTACCATTCCATAGATTATAGGAAGTCTTTTCAATGATGAGACAGATGGAAACTCAATTGAAAACATATTATATTGTAGCAACAATTTCTGCCCAAAAATATTTTTGACGGTTGTTCTCATTGAATGTGGTTCTGGCTAGTTCATGGAATGATCTATTTTTTCTCTCTACAACTCCATTTCGTTGAGAGATTCTTGGAGAAGAAAAATTATATTCAATGCGATACTTTTGGGAGGATCTTAAATTCTCCACCATGATCGCTACAAAATGCAACTATTGAGAGGTTCTTCTCATTTCATACTTTCTTCCTAATTCTAGAAAAAGTTTCAAGGGTTTTATTTTTTTCCTTTAAGAATAAAACTCAAGTGTATCTAGAGAAATCATTTATAATAACATAGGCATAGTATTTTCCACAAAGACTTGTGGTTTTAGATGGCCAAAACAATCCATGTGGAGTAATTGAAGAGACTTGGAGGATGAGAAAACATTTTTACAAGCAAATGAACTCTTAGTTTGCTTTCCCATTTGACATGCATAAAAAATTCTAATATTTTCAAATAAAATCTTAGGAAGTCCCCTACCTAAATTATTTCTAGAGATCTTAGCTAAGATGTTCATCCCTGTATGTCCTAATCTCCTATGTCATGACCAACAATCAAGAGAAGAGTTTGTGGAAAAAAAACGTTTTTCATCAAAACAAGATACATTATATAAGTCAATAGTATAAACATTTGCATTTCTATATCTAATAAATTAAATCTTTATATGTATATTATCTTCAATCATGTAAATTTTGGATTCAAACATAACTTTATAACCTTTATTACATAAATGATTGATACTCAAAAAGTTATGCTTCAAACCATCAACTAATAAGACATTATCAATAAATAGAGTTTGAGATATTACCTATATTTCCAATACTTATAATTTTGTCTTTTTTGTTCCTTCTGAAAGTGACATTTTCTTTATTCTTAGTAATGAAGGTAAAACTTGAGAAAACTCCCATCATAGGCCTTGATCACTCGCTATCAAGATATCACTCGTCTTTGGTAGGAGATTCTCCAACTTACAACATGAACTAGTACTTTTCTTGGGTACTCAAGTTTTCTTGGGTCATCGAGTGCCAATTTTTGTTCTTTTAGGAACCTATTTCAATTTCTCAAATATTTTCTTGCCATTAGTTTTCATTGGGCATATAAAAGATTTATGACCTATTTTATTGTATGCATTACAAGTAGATGGTTCAACAAAGAATTTTTTATAATTCTTCTTATTATGAAATGGTTCATAGCTTAATATGGGCTTTATCAAAGGTGACTCTTGTTGTCCTAAAAGCATGTTCAAATTTTTCCTGCCATTTGTGAATTTAATGACAATAGTATGCAAGTCATTATTTTTCTTTGTCAAACCATCATTTTTTTTTCAAATGATAAAGTATGCTAGCATGCTTTTTCACCAATTCAATATTCTCCTTTTTCAATCATTTATGTTTCGGTTTAAGCATATTGAATTTCTCATATGATTCCTCAAAAGCATCTAATAATTCATATTCATCATATTTTTCTTCAAAGTCACTAAAAGAGTCATATACCTCATTTCCTTTTGCCAAGAAAAACATGTTCACCACATCTTCATCCTCAAATAATGAATCTTCATTTCTATCATCCCAATTAGCCTTCATTGCTTTCTTCTTGAAGGTTTTTGGTTCATTCTTTGCTTGGGAATAATCGGCTTAGTAACGTCCCAGCTTCCCGCATTCAAAGCAATTAGGTTCCTTTTCTTTTGTGACTTTCTTTTCTTGCCATTTTTTCCGTTGAAGAAACTTGTTGACTCTATTTGTGATGAACACAATCTCTTCATCATCTTCATCTTTTTCCTATTCAACTTGGTTACTTGATGAAACTTTGAGAACTATATATTTCTTTTTGGAGACCTCTTTCTCCTTTAGCTCCTCTTTTTCATTCACCTTCATCGTCATTTTGTGAGTCATGAGGGATTCGATAATCTTTTCCATCTTTAATACTTTAAGATTATGAGCTTCTTGAATTTCTGTCACTTTAGATTGCCATGATCTTGGTTGATACCTAAGAATTTTCTTCACCAACTCTTTATTGGGGTAAGTCCTAGCAAAAGCTTTCAAACCATTAGTAATGTTAGTAAAATAGGTAAATATTGGTCAAATGGTTTAATCATTTTCTATAGAAAATGATTCATATTCATGTAGAAGTAAACTCAATTCCTTAGAATTTTTCCTCATATTGGCATTGTGATAGTCTAAGGATCAAGTTGGTATTTAGAATGGCAGGGGTAAAGTTAGAGAAGCAACTGCTGGAATTTTTCAAGTGTCTGCAGAATATGTGAAGTTGGATTCGTGGAGGAAAGTGTATCCACAAAAAAAGAAGATTGGCTGATGATGTGGACTGCAGAAAAGATTAGCAACCACGGTGGATAAGTGAATATTGTAGTTAAGGATGTCTGCACTAAAGAGGAAGATGAATTCATTTGGGATTTAAGAATGTTCACTGAAAGAAATATGTCGCTACACAAAAGTTAGTGAAACGAACAATGTTGTATTAAAAATAAGGGTCATTGGATTAATAGAGCAAACAAGAAGAGGATCATTGGATTAGTGGGTAGAAAGGAAAGATGCTGTTGCGAAAGGGTTAAGTAAAACAAACGTCATCGTTTTGATCAAGGGCATTTGTTGAACAGTAAAGCTCCAAAAAGTAAAATACATAAAAACGTCGTGTAGAATGAAGGAGGAATCTATGCCATAAAGGAAAAATGAAATCACCATTGTTGTTCAGTTGAATATTTGTGGATGACGTGTATCTACAGAAAGGAAATTGTCATTGCAAAAAGAGTCAAGTGAAATGAATGTCGTCGTTTCAAAGGAAAAACACATGAGTGTCAGTACTCGTGGAAGCGAATGCATCTGTAGAAGGTAAGTTAAGTTAAAGAAACATCTTTGTATTACGGTATGGATGGTAAAAGAAATGTGTCCACAATGGATAAAAAAAAGTGAGGAACAACGTCGTTTTGACAAAGGGAATTGGCTAAGCAGTAGAAATTGCTAAAGGAAAGACATCCACATAAAGGAACAATAGAAATTCCAGAAGCAAAGATGTTCGTAGAAAGAAACTCATCCGGAAGGATGACATGGTGAAAGGTAAATGGTAGACTTATGTTTGAAGGGAGCAAATATTCACTGATAATATGCTTAGCAGATATGCACGTATTCACAGTGGTGACTCATACTTTCGTTCCTGAAGCACTAGTGATTTAAGAACTATCTAGCCATTTCATATCAATAATGATTGATAAGTTGTCTAGCCGTTTCACTTGAAAAGTAAATGCATATAGAAAGGGGAACAAAATCGACGATTCCTTGACTAAAGAGGTGCAACCGATAAGCTAATAAGGCTATATCGGGATACACTCAGATAAAAAGGGGAAACAAGAGTTTTATTTCATTTTTCTCTTTGAACAACCTATGATTGAGCGGCTGAGAGAAGCAATCAAAGAAGTGAATTCTCTCTAAAGTGATAGAAGAATTTTGGTTCTAAGGGGAAAAAGGGATTAGTATTGGGTGTTACGCAGAAACTAGGTATGTAGTGTTGCATATGTATAGCCTATCGGCTTACATTGCAAGGTGCTAGGAAGTTTTGTTTGTTTTGTTTATGACTTTTACTTATGATGACTCTAAGATGTGTTGCTCTACTATTTGTGATGTAAGGTGATATATTCTTTTCCAATATATATTGTTGTTGAGGATCTATTGTTTAGTTTGCTTTGTAATGTTGTTTTCTATTTATAGCAATAAGATGTTTATTCAAGGATCTGTTATCTATTTTATTGGTTAGATGATGTTCTCTGTTTTGATGATTATATGATGATATGAAGATCTATTGTTCTATTTATTTTGAGATATTACCTTTTGTTTATAGTGATAAGATGAATAATTTGAGGATATGTTGCTTGCTTTAGTTTGCTTTAAGATATTACTTACTATTTATACTAAAAAGATGATATCATAAAGGTGTGAATTAGGCTTAACAACCTTTTTCATATGATTGACTAAATTCTATTATTAGAGTATCACTGGATGATCTTATGCAAGTTTAATAATTACTACGTATTAAGCACAACAAAAATATGCAATGAATGAGATAAGTAAGAGAGGTGGAAACAAATTTGGTAACGCAGTTGGCCAAACATGCCTACGTCCGCTCTTCAAGACTCCTCCTTGAAGATCTTTCCACTTCAACCTTCTTGGTTACAGTTGATTAAATTTCTCTGTCATCAATCCACCCTTACAACGACTTCTTTTTCACTCACACGAAACAAATAATTGTTCATTGAAATATTTAATACAAGATCACCTCACTCTCATTAAGGATAACACCAATGAATACTAGAAGAGTGTAGATTCTAGAGCTTGCAAATCAAAGCTCAGAATGCTAGAAAATTTTTAGCACTTCGTTGTTGATAACTTTTCTGAGTGCTCTTTCCACAGAGCTCTCTTTTATTTATAGATTTTTTTCAAACAAACTTCTAACTAGTGACAACTCAATCATTTCAGTTGACCTCTTCATGACCATTGCACATTTTCTACATGCACTCGATCAACCAATTTTCATTTTGGTCAACCAATACGGACATCGGTCGACCAAAAATATTACAGAGAGTTGACTTTAATTTTGGAATGCGCTGAAGTGGTCGACCGAGGAAGACATAGGTCATCAACCGTATTTGTAATATCCCAAATCTTCCTTGAGCTGAAGGCATAACTTACATACTAATTTTGGGGATATTAGGAACTGAGTTGGACATGTAAAGATATTAGTCAAGGGAAACAAATTGGAATAAGTGAGTTATGATACCCCGTTAGGTTCATAGTTAGATTATGAGAAGGATTGAAGTTAATTGGAGATACTTAAGGTAATATTGGGCGATATCAATTGGAGAGTTTTAACTAATGAGAGATGAAACGATTCACATCTGGAATGTCTGGAAATCAAGAAGAACGTTGTATGGAATGTCTGAGCGTAGAAAGAGTTAATGGTCATTTATAGACTTTGTCTCATGGCCTTCTGTCTTCACGGATGGACGTTGAAGAATTGTGGTTGCTCATAAATGGGGGCGTGGGCAGTGTGTTTTCAGAGGATGAGAAATTTGTAAGGTTACTCTGTCAAAATTGAGAGAAATCTGGCGTGAGGTGTTTTGTTTTAGGTATTTATAAGAATAAGAAGAAAGAAGAGGGTTGTTTCTAGGAGAAAAACAGTGAGTGTGTGAAGTATTTCTGTGAAGCTCTGGAAAGTTGGAAGAGAGTGAGAAGTTGTCCGTGGTTGTTGGGCTTCTGGTAAGCAAATCTTACTTTTGTTAATATTCATGGTTCTGTCATCATTAAGAGATATTGGGTAACAATGGATTGTTTTCTGTATATAAATGGGTATGAATGATAATTGTTTTGAGTGGAGTAGAAATGAATTTCGGTTATTGTATGGAAGTATATATTCTAGCTTAGGATATTGCAAAATGTTCATAAAGGTATTAGATTAGTCATTAGGTATAAGCTGAACGGTGGAGGATAATGATATATTTAAATATTAGTTTTAGAATAATAAAAAAAATATTAAGGGAGGATTATTTGGAAGTATAAAACATGGATATCGATCTATTTATACTATTATAGTTTAAGATGAAAGTGTTGAATGCTAAGGTTGGATTTTGGATGGACTCTTTGGCATGGGAGTTTGGGAAATAGATGAGAAGTTCAGAAAATAAATGATAAATTTAGAAAATAGTGTAAGGAATATTGTCCTATATATTAGTTATAGAATTAATATTAATTTGATATGTGTTAATAATAGATAGGCTTTGTGAAGGAAACTTAAAGTGTTAAACTATTAAAACTAAGGATTTCAGGTATGTGCTCCTGTATGTGCTTTGTTCGAAAGGACCAACATCTCAAGAAATTAGGGTTTTGTTTGATGTTTGTTTACTAAATGCATAAGTTATGTTATTGTATGGAAATGTATATTGTTTGCTTGCATGTTTATTAGATTTAAGTTCAGTTCCTTAGATAGGACGGATAATGTTTTAAGGATACGATTAAGGAACATGGTAGATAGGATTGTATGTGCATGACAATGTTAAGACTTGATCATAAGGTACATGAAAATGAAATGCACGTAAATAGTTGTGGACCGGTTGGATATGTCCGGCACAGAAATCAAGATAAGTAAACGACTGTGGTCCGGTTTGATATGCCCGACACAGATGTTTATATGGTCTAGTTTGACACGCTCGACATATAAACAGTAAACAGATGTTTACATGGTCTGGTTTGACACGCCCGACATATAAACAGAAAACAGATATTTGTATGGTCCGGTTTGATACGCCCGACATATAAAGAATGTTTGTATGGTCCAGTTTGATACGCTCGGCATATAAATAGTAAAAGATAGAAACAGATGTTTGTAGGGTCCAGTTTGATACACTCGGCATATAACCAAATGAAATAATGATGAAAGACATGAACAACAAAAGAGAAACGAAACAAAAAACCTTATGCTATGTTATAGAAATTGTATGTGAAATTCATGTTTTACTTTTATATCACATAGTGAGCATTAGGCTCATATTTAGGTCCCATTGATGTAGGTAAAAAGCCAATAGATGGATAAAGTTGTTAAAAGACGAAGCTAGTGGAGTATTGTTGTGTGGACGTTTATGATGTTGGCAACATTGACCTGTGGTTATGGCTCATGGAAAGGAATAAATATTTTAAAAGGCTTTTAAGTATTTTATGATTTCAAATAAATGTTTTAAGTTAATGTGTTTATTTAAATGTTTATTTAAACAATGAATTTGGTTTAAATTGTAAAAGACTTTCACTGTATGTTTTATAAGATTAAGACTTCTACTGTTTATTACTAAGGTGTTCTATTATGCAATGGTTTTTAAAAAAAAAATCTACGGAAAAGGTTACAAGATGTTATAGTATTCACCACTTCAAATTTTTTGAGCAGTTTGTAAGATTTTCGGCTGACCACTTTTCTTATCTGGTTGACTGCCTTCGTTGATTTCAAAATCTTCATGCTCTCTGTAAGATTTTTGATCGACCGGCTCAATGCCTTGGTTGACAGTCCTTCACGTTTTGCTTCAATTAAAGTTTGTACGTCCCAAACATTATGGCATTAACTACAAGGACTTCAAAAAACATATTAGTACATTTAAATACTCTTTTTAAATAGTATTTTCAATGAAGATCAATAATATATTCAATTGAAAATATTTATAATTCAGAAACAACTACATAATTCAAAACAACTAAGTTTAATACCTATTAAGCTAACAATCTCCCTCTTTTTTATGATGACAATATATTCTAAGTTGTTTATATCTCCCCCTAGTATCTGTATATTTTCTTAGTCCCTCCCTTTGAGAATCAAAATTTCTTTCTTTCTCTTTGTTAAAAAATGTGAAAATTTTACTAGAGTTTCTCTTGTTTTATTTTCTCCTCCTTTGGCATTATCAAAAAGAATTCAACAGAAAAATGTTCAAAAATATCCAAAAGATAGCAGGAATCCATACATTTCTCACCAAAAGATATGTAGAGAGATAAAGAAAATGTAAAAGAAAAGACATTCATCAAATGAACAATAACCAACATACCAATGAAGTATAAAATTATCAAAATAATCAAGTACAAAATGCGTCTCAAGGGTTCAACAAACCAACAAACAAGGATCAAAACAACTAAAAGTACAAAAGCTAAGCAGGTCGTGACTTCAACATCTCGAGTCGCAGTATCAGTTATATTTTGTTTAAAAACTAAGATAGGTTTTTTAGCGTTGCAATGCAAGATTACACAGGCCTTGCTACAAATTTAGAAGTAGCCAACCTAAGGGCCACAACCGACCTTTAGATTGGCCTTATACTGATTTTTTGAATAAAGTTCGCATGCTAGCCCTTCATTCAAAGATAGGCCCAAGTCTCATCATACATGGATCTAAAATGTTTGGACCAAGGTAGGTAAGTCGGTCTAATATGAACCTAGATAGGTTTATTGATTTTGAGTTGAAAGATGAAGCTAAATACTAATTACCACATAATAAGATTAAAATATAAAATTAGCAAAAAATGAAAATTAACAAAACAACTACTCAATGACAAGTCAATCACTAAATAATTTTTGCTTACAAATAAAACATTAAACTATGCAAACATTGTCATTAACTTGTTGAAAAAAAATATTAAAAATGAAAAGGCTTTTAAAATTGAAGATTTTCTGTTAACCTATTCGAAATCGATTTTCGTATTAAAATGGAAAATTTCCAGTTCACTATTTGTTGAAAAATCAATGTACTCCAAGCTAAACATGTTTACGTTTCACTTAGGAAACTTGCCAGAAAACAGATTTTAGAAACTTCAAGTTGTTCAAAATCGATTTTAGTATCACAATAGAAGATTTCCAGTTATCTATTTGTTGAAAAATCAATGTACTCCCATTTATATATGTTTTCGATCCACTAAGAAAATTTGCCAGAAAATTATTGTTTGCTACATTGAAGAACGTCAAAGAGTTCAGTAAATGGAGCGCAAAGAATATTTTTCACTATGGAAAGAATAGTTTTCCTCTGCATAAAGACATGCAGAAAGTGTATCTTCCGCAGTAGAAACTTATTTTACACAAAATATTAATTAAATTGTTAAATATTTTTTTAAATACTCCTCCAATTTGGTAATTAATTACCAATTTAATTAACAAATTAATTACCAATTTTAATTTCCACATAATATTAATTAAATTGATAATTAATTAAACTGATAAATAATTTCACTTTATAATTAATTACTATGTAATTAATTATAAGTTTAAATTAATTATCAATTTAATTAACAAATTAATTACTAATTTTACTTTCGTAGAATGTTAATTAGAATGGTAATTAATTTAAAAATTAATTAAACTGTTAATTAATTTCATCTTATAATTAATTACCTGGTAATTAATTTGATAATTAGTTACCGAATTAATTACCAAGTAATTAATTATAAGATGTGGACAAATATCTCAAAAAATTAATTTTCAATTTAATTAGTATTTTGTAAAAAAATATGTTTTTGCTGCGTAAAATAAGTTTTTGCTCCATAAGATACACTTTTCGCTACGAAAAAAGAAAGAGTATTTTCTGCAGCGAAAACATACACTTTATATTGAGGAAAAAAAATAAATTATGTGATAACAATGTTTACGACGTTCATTTTCTATAGTTTAATGTTTTTTTATTAGCAAAATATATTTAGTGCTTAACTTGTGATTCATCTCAAAGTTACACAGTTACTTTGTTAATTTCAAAAAAAAATAGTAAATTACTAATTTTTTGAAGAACAAAAAGGAAAAATGACAAATCAATCATCGTACTTTGTGATCGATGACAAGTCAACCACTAAACTAGTTTTGCTAACAAATTAACCACTGAACTATGGAAGAAAGTCACCGCAAACATCATTGTTATGTTTACTCTTAAACGTATTGATTTCGTTCCATGGCGGAACAATATTTATAAAAAATAACATTCTAATATTGACGGACACGATCCACTGCGGAGCGTTCACTTTCTACCGAGGAATGAGGATGTGAAGGATCGATATGAATCTAATTTGGGGGGGGGGAGCATAACACACAAAGTTTGTTTAAGCGGTTCAGCAACCCAGCCTATGTCTGTACTCCAAGAGTCCACTTGGAGATCCCTAATCTGTCCAACCTCCCCAGTTGACGATGTTGACTTACGGGTGTTAAACAAACCTTACAATGACTATTTCTGGAAATCACCTTTTCCTTTGACTATTACTGGACGTCACCCTTAGCTTGACTATTACGGGGCATCACCATTGTTTGACGAATTCGTAGGGAGTCACCCTTTACAATGGAGTACAAGTGTTTGAGGAATTGAAGGCACAATCTAACTATTCCAAACTCTCCCAAATAGAAAACTCAAGTTTTGAGATGAAGAGAGTTGGATTACAAGTTCACTAAAATGTTAGAGAAGTTGAGTGTAAAATTTGGCAGAGCTTCACTACTTTTCTCGTTGGTTACTTTGAGCTTTGGAGCGACTTGTATATATAGACACGGCTATATTCGGTCAACCCAATCTTTTTGGTCGACCACATCTGACCATTAGAAACTAGTCATTGTGTCTGCTGTGCTTTTTCGGTCACATGTCTCAACCAGAACCACGACCACACTTCGTCTGAAAAAGGCCAGAAATATTCCAGAAGCAATTTGTCCATGTTTTCGGTCGCCATCTTTGATCGCGTCATTCAACTGCACTTCGACCGAAGACACTTGGACCAATCTGTGTAGCTTTTTGGTTGTCAACTTCGACCACGGCTTCGACCGGGTCTCGCCGAAAAACCTCAAAATGCACAACATATGTTTTCAGTCGATGCAGCTGCATCCTTGACTAGTCCAAACTCTCAACAAGTAATATGTAAATCATTTCGGTCGCATTTCTAGATCGGGCCTTTGACCGCGTCTCATCCAAAACATTTGGGAGTGCATTATGTATTGTTTTGGTTAAGGGCTTCGACCATATATCCATTCGCGGTGCATCCAAAAACTTCGAGAGAGAAATTCTTCTCTCCGATTCGCATTCCTTGAATTCCTAAGTCCCAAATTGATATGTATCACTACATGAACTTAAATAAACATGTTAGCACTTTTTAATACCCATTTTGAGAATATTTTCAATAAGCATACATGTAAATACAATGAATATACCATTAAGAACATAATCAATAAGAACATAATAAACAACTTATTATTTTACTCAAAACATTCATCATCAAAATAAACTAAGCCTAATACATTTAGGCTAACAAGATGTTCTATCACAGATCATCGATCGTCGTTTGCTTTGTACAAATTCACACTACACTCATCGTGATTTTCTCAGTGATTTTGTCAACGATTAGCAAACCCTAGAGATTTCAGAGAGCTAAAGTGTACTACATTTAGGTAAAGTTGAAGCATTTGTTAAACACCAAATAACATCTCAGAGTGTGATTTCAGAGAGCTAAAGTGTACTACATTTAGGTAAAGTTGAAGCATTTGTTAAACACCAAATAACATCTCAGAGTGTGGAGGAATCTGTTATTAACTACCAAGTTGAAGTGCGGCCCATGTTGACAGTTTTGGCGAATGAGGTACGTGCAATTGGAGACGAAGATGCTATAGTAGTGCATTTCGTCTTGCTAACTCTAGATGAGGAGGAGCTCCATTCATTATGCGAATCCAGTAGTGACGAAGACATGGATATGACCGAGAGTATGCTTAGGCGACTACCACAAGCAGAATGCACGTTCACTGGTTTGAGTCTGGGCAAGAAGTATAGTTCACTTAATAAAATTAGAGAAGAAATTGCAGATCATGCGTTGAAGAATGGGTACGGGATAAAATTCACCCATAGTGATGCTCATCGTTTGAGGGTCGCCTGCCAGGAAGGATGCACGTGGTGGATGCACGCATAAAAAATGTAAGGTGAAATGACATTTCAAATAAAGTGCTATGACGACATTCTCACTTGCTTGAGAAATATGGAAAGCCGCCATGCCTCTGCCAAATTGGTGGCAACGCATTATTTGGATAGATTTAAAATTCAAGCCGACTGAGACCTTCTTTCCATAATTGAGATAGTCAAGAAGGATTTTAACGTCAACATAACACACAGCCTTACTAAAAAGGCAAGAATTGTAGCAAAAAAGAATGAACGAAGGGGATGACAATGAGAAATATAAGCTCATATGGTCAAATGCTGAGGAGATTTAGAGGTCTAATCCTAGAAGCTCGGTGCATATTCAGCTAGAGAAGAGTGCATTTAAAAGAATGTACATGCGTTTGGCTGCATGTAAGATGAGATTGTTGAACTATGGTAGACTGGTTATTTGTTTGGATGGTTGCCATTTGAAGGGAACAACTCTGGGCCACTTGCTCATTGTTGTCAGCATTGACGGAAATGATAGAATGTATCCAATTGTTGTAGTAGTGGTTGAAGCAGAAATAGGAATTTTTGGAGCTAGTTTTTGGAATTGTTGCTTGAGGATTTAATACCACGTCTGACAATGGGTGGACAATCATTTCTGACCGACAAAAAGGTACGATTGATTACTTTTGCCTTCTATGTTTATATTATGGGTTGTGTACTAATGTTTGACTCATATTGTGAATCTTTATAGTGGCTGGTGCTAGTTGTCATAGAGTTGGCATGGCAAGCAGACCTCGGTTTTGCATCCGACGCCTGTATGTCCATTTTCAAAAACAATTTAAAATATGAGCCACAACAGAGAGGCACTTTGAGAGAGATATGGTGAAGTTATTTTTGTTTGACCCAGCAACCCACAACTATCTACAAGAAATAGATGCGAGATGCTGGGCCAAACATGCCTTCAACTCCATTCTAAAGTACGACATAAGCCTCAACAACCTGAGTGAGTCTTTCAACGCTAAATCCTATGTAATACCCGATAATAATTCCCCGTTTAATTAATGCAATGAATTTTGGAATAATTAATACATTATGTTGTGGGGTGATATGTTGTTAATTAATATCGTGTAAATGTGGGGAAAATATTAAGGAGTTAATAAAGTATAAAGTTTTGATGAAAAATGTGTATATTGAGTTTTTGGTCGCACCGTGGTAGATGCGCGGTTGTGGCTTGCATCCGAAAAGTGTTACAAATCATCCCTTGCATTTTGGGATGATGCTGGGTCGGCTGCTCGCCTCCAAAAATGCACCATGTCTACAAAATGAGTTTTCAATCGGACCGCGGTCGAGTGCGGTCAAGATGCAGTCTAGGAAGATTTGAATCTGTCCAATTTCAGTGACCTTTTGGAAGATGTGCGGATGACGTGCAGTTGCGTGTTTAAGTCAAAGTCTTGACCGAAAATGCAATTATGAGGGAAAATGAAGAATTCGGTCGACATGCAGTTGAGGCTCAGACGCCTTCCCTCGACCAAAATTGTACTATTCTACGAAAAATCTATTTTAAATACACGAGTGTTTTGTCGTTTACGCATTAAAATCCCACTCCCTCGATAGACCAGCAATGCTCTCCAGGCCTGGGTACTCTCCTCCATCCCTGTAGGTGACCGACGTCACTTCTCTTGGCTCTAGGTAAGGTCTCTGCGATATAAGCAGTCCAGTTGAGTCATTCCCTACATTTTCATTTTCCTCCGTGCGTGAGTGTGTTCTATGTAGTATGAGTATTCTGTAAGAACTGAGCTGTGAGAAGTGTGTGTTCGTTGAAGTGCTATGTTGTGCGTTTGGAGAAGGGATTTGTGAACTGAAGGGCAAAATTTGGGTTGGATAACTCGTTGCTACATTTCTTCCAGTATAGAAATTCTTCAACAATTAGCAATTTGAGGTAAGAAATGGGTAGAGTCGTTGGCCAGTGGAGGCCCTACCCACAAGCAGTGTCTGTTTTCTTTAACATTGATGTTCTGTGATTTCTTTCCTGTAAATTATTGTCTAGTTTGTAGAGGAATTGATATTGTCTCCTATTAAGATTATAGTCTCTGCCGAGTAACTCTATGATATAAACTGCTAAACTTTGAAGTTCTCTATGTCATGTTAAGTACGAATAAACTGTCAGCTAAACTCTTAGTTGCTTTCTGTAGAAATAACTCTCTATTAGTAGTTGTAAACATTGACTCTCTGTTATTCGCTGATTATTGGTTCTATTTTCCTTTGAATGCGTTGAATACTGTCTTGCTCATTGCCTTGATAGACTTGATCTATTATATTGTTGTTTAACCTACTTATTGCTTGCTAACTGCTGATGTTTTCGGATATGAGCTTGTTTAGTTAGCCCTATTATGAACTGTCTCGTTTATGCAAATATGAATAGGTTTTTAGTTTTAGTTAGAAGATATTGTCATCAAACCATGTTTACTCTTTTAGTGATCATACTGCCTCTGATCATTTTATTTATTCTTAATTTATGTCATTGATTAAATAACATATTTCCCACTTACAATTAACTGTTGTAGTTAAAATAATGCATTGCAAACCACGTTGAACACTTGGCTAATAACAAGATGAATTGTTAGGTTATATTAGATAGCTCTGAAATATGACTCTTGTTTTACAGTATGTTAGTTGTCTTATCATATATCCTACTCTATTGTTTTACAACATGTTAGTTGTTTTATCATATATCCTGCTTTATTATTGTACTATTATTCCATGATAATTACTATCACATTTTAGTATCTCATGTTAGCTCATTATTCCTGGTATTGTGCTTGGATTTAATTTAGTCGGATTTGTTTCATTTCCGTAATATTGATATGTTATTGTTTCGCATTGACTTGCATCATGGTAATAGAAACAAATAGGAATGCCACGTGTGGGTGGTATCCATGTGCATTTACGTGAGGAAAATGAATAAATAAAATGAATGGAAAAAGGGGAGTTGGAGGATGGATGGATAGTTCGGATCTAATCAGGTAGACTCGAAGAATTATGCCCTTCTCTTGTCGGGTCGCGACAAGAATAGTTTGGGTGGGATCCATTATGATATAATGAGTTAAAGACATACATCATATTGCAGTCTCATTTTTTGCTAGGCCTTAAGCTCACAGTTTGCTTGTAGTGTAGGTGATTGTAAGGATGTATTGGTTCCAGGAGTGGAGGAGGATGTGTTTCCCGTTGAGCTGGTGGGTTATCCAGCTGAATTGACCTAAGAGGGTTATAACTAACAAGAAGAAGAAGAAAACACTATTGTGAAAGAGTTTGAAAATGGATAATGTTCTGTAAAACTATTAACACACACTTTAACCTTCAAACCGTATTTTAAATTTAATTATGTTTCCGCTTTAACTCTTATTTAATTTATTCATTTCATATTTTCTTGCTCGCCTTAAGTAGTTACTCTCGCTTATTTTAACTAAATAAAAAGAAAATTTTACACGGTAATTAAAAAGAAAAAGTTAAAGAGAAATTGACGTCGGGCGTCACATCCTACCAGCTTGGGACAAATCGATTCTTAGTATGTTCGAGATCATATGAAAGGGCATCATGAGAATGATCATTAAAAAAAATGAAAAGATGGCATGCTCGACAGATCTTTTGTGTCTGCAAGTCAAGAACCGGCTTGCCAGACTACAACTTGCAGATCAAAACTAGAGTCCCCAGTTTTCAATTGCTGCCCAATTTAAGGTCAGTAATGGTAACAAATAGTACATTGTAGATTTGGATAGGCGTACTTGTAACTGTTATTGGTAGGAGTTGATTGGCATCTCGTGTGTCTATGCAGTCCTGTGTATTCAATTCATGAGGAGATCTCTCAAAGGCTTTGTGCATGAGTGCTATCACTTGGAAACATACATCACGATATACTCCTACTTTGTCTGCCCCATCAGTGGACAAATTATGTGGCCTCCTGTGACACATCTTGATCCAATTATCTCATCGCCATTTAAGAGGCGTCCTGAAAAGCCACGAAAATGAAGAATATGGGATGTGAACGAGCCCTAATCCAGATAGTGCTGCCAAGGAGACATTTGAACATAAAGTGTGGCTAGTGTGGAGGTGTGAGGCACAATTCCTGCACGTGTGCAGGTGGAGGCCTAGAGTCCAGTGCATGTGACGGCCACTAGTATAGAGGCAGAGGCAGCAGAGGAAGCTCGCAGGCACATTTATGGGTTTCAGAGTCCCCAAGACAGCCCCTAAAATAGTTCTTAACATAGTCCCCGATACAGTCCCCAAAAGTCTCTGAGATAGTTTCCGACATAGTTCTTGAGATGTAGGTGAACACAATATTACGTTTACGTTTTCAAGTGTTATTTTAACTATACTAATTTCATTTGCAATGTGTTATGCAGAAGTATGATGCGCAAGGTCCACAAACACAAACAAACACAAATGTGGACCTTAACCTTCCTTGATTAGAGAAGATAACGCTCAATCAAAATGACTACTAACTATGCATCAAAACTAGAATGCATCATCTACAATAGTTTATTCTAGGTAGCTGATTGTAGAACCTCTAATAAACTATTTTAGATTATGTATATTTGGTTTCGATGCATAGTCAATAGTCACTTTGATTAAGCGTTATCTTCTCTAATCAAGGAAGGTTAAAGATATATGAAGAAGTTAAATGCTAAGAGTTATTCAAGATCAAACATAAGTTGGATGTTCCTTAGGAAACAATACAAATGATTGTACATTATATGTTTGTACAATCTTAGTGCACATGTACATTATACGCTTGTAACGGAATTGATAATTTGGTTTGCGTCTGTAATGCACATATGCACGATATGGTTGTGATTGAATTGATAAATTGGTTTGCGTTTGTAATGCACATGTACAGAATATGGTTGTGATTGAATAGATAAATTGGTTTGCGTTTATAATGCACATGTACAGAATATGGTTGTAATGGAATTGATAATTTGGTTATTGATGATGAATGGAAATTGATTAGTATGAAAATGTCAAATTATCAACTTTTCCCAAAGCCAAAGTTTAGAAAACTTTTGAAGGATAGGTTGATCACATTCTCTTAAGCCGACCGACCGCTCGCCAAATCGCTCGTCTCTATGATATTTATGCATGTTGTCGATCAACCGCTATTTCAACTTCAATTTCGTGGCTGATTGTTTGCGATCGACCACATTGATATTTTACTATGGAAAAATGGTGTTCTGCCACAAAAAGTTAGCATGCCTCCATGGAACGCCATGTTTCTACGGTGGAATGTCAACTTTAGGCGGAGGAACGTCAGCAATCCTCTACCTTGTATATTTTGGTGTTATGCACAGATTGCTTAAATTGTTAAAATGAACATGTTAGTTGTTGGTTGATGATGAATGAAATGGTTTGAGTCAATTTCTCTTTCAAAAAATTGAAAATTTTGTAAGAGTTTCCCTTATTTTTAGTCTATTCCCCTAGTGACATTATCAAAACCAAACAGATATTTTCTAAACAAATATTATCCAAGCAAACAAAACATAAACATCAACATATATCCCTACACATCAACAATGAATTTTTTATTATGTACAACAAAATTAGTATCTTAATTTGTATCCCTACACATCTCAACTACCCTAAGTTGTCTTCTTGCGAGATCTCTTCCGCAAATTCGTGATCGCAAATGACGCCTACGGATCCAGTATACATTAGACACTTTGGCGAACAATGGACACTTCGCAGATACATCATCGTGATGTTGGAAGTTGGTCTTCTTGCAATCTCGGATCACTTTTAACCCTTCACTCGTACACCGAAAGATGCCACTGTGCGGGCTAAAATGTAAAGGAAAAAAATCAGCACATAAGCGAAAAAAATCCTCCATGTGTTGTAGTGGAGATGCTGGAGGTTGTTCCTCTGAAGGGGCGGGAGGCTGTTCCTCCGAGGGAGTGGGAGATTGTTCCACTGAGGGGGGTGGAGGCCGTACGACGGGGGTGGGGGGCGGGGGGGCGCAGAGCTGGCAGCTCGAAAACTGTAGCTCGCTTCTTTGGGGTGGACTTAGATGGAGTCTTGCATACCCATACCCCTTTAACTTTACTGAGCCACATTCTATCCATTTTCAATTTGTTGTGGACATCCGTGGCCTTCTCTTCGATTCTCGGCTCCTCATCTGAGACCAGTACCATATAATACTCAACAATTCTCTGAATTAGCCAATTGAATGGCAGACTCTTGGCCGGATTGTTGAGCACCTAGTACATGCGACTTAAAATAACATAGTCAATGTCCACTTTTTTCCTGTTGATCACACTTTCGAGTAGATAGAGATCCATGCAGCTAACATGGTCTCGATGTCCATCCCGCGACAAAATGGTGTGTGTCATGATGGTGTGGATCACTCAGGCTATGACATTCAAATCATTCGACTTTGGCTTCTTGTACGCTCCAATCTCGAGATCACGGTGCAATAATCTAAGCACTGCCAGCCATTCTCCTCGTCTGATGAAAGATGGCTCCTGAGACACATGGTAGTATTGCTCACTTGGTCCCTCTGTTGAACATTCAAGTTGCACGTTAATGTCCCTGAGAGTCATTTTCAACTCCCATTCAAACTTGTAAGTTCGGACCCCTAATAGTTGGGAGGACACTTCCAAATTGGCATAAAAGAGTTTGACAATTCGTTAACAAAAACTTCTTCCCAATCGGCACAAATCGGCTAAGCCAGCCCCCACAAACAATTATTCAATTTCCAACTCAGTCAATTACTCGAAGTCTACTCTTCTAGAAACAATAATGGAATGGAGTTTAACATTAGCTTCATATCGTTCCTTCGCATCAGCAATCCTTAAGAGTGGGGAGTGGAAACTCGATGTAATGGGTTCAAAACGGACTAGTGCACCTGTTGTTAGTCGTTGTTCACATTGAGGTTGTGCTTCAACCTCGGCTTGTGCATCAACCTCGGCAACTACGGTTCTTCAACTTCAACCGTGGCTGCTCTAACTTGAACTGCGGTTGCTGCACCTTTAACCGCGAGTGCTCCACCTTGCACCGCGGCGGTTTCATTGTAGTGCAATTGACTGACAATGAGCTCGGTTGCAATCCGACTTTGTTCACACCCGGAGTCCGTCGTTTTTGGTCATGCCCGCAACTGAGCATGCGACGGACCTCCCTTTCACTTCAGTATCAATTTCTTTGCTCTGGAATCTATTGGAATCGATAAAAGAGTGAGGAACGAAGGTCCGAATTTTCATCGAGAGTTCATGGTTTGTAGTAAACTTGCCGAAGTGCACAGTCGATTCTTATATATTAGGGCACAAGAATGCAGAACGATGCATGACGTTTCGCCATGGAATGTTATTTTAAAAAATATCGTTCTGTGAAGGAACAAAAACAATACATTTTCGTTCTGTCATTAAACAAAATCAATACGTTTAAGCAAACGTGACAGTGATGTTTACAGTGATTTTTTTTTATAGTTTAGCAATTAATTTATTAGTAAAAATAGTTTATTGTTAATAAGGGTGGATTTATCATTTCCCTAAAAAAAAAAAAATCAATTGCCTGATATGGCCGTCAATGATATCTCTGAACGGAGGCTGATGGACCCAAAGCCTCTTTGACTTTAGCCACAAGCCCCTCTTCTTGAGTCTAAGCTAATAAGCAATGTGAGCTATATATTGGGGAAAATAGTTCCTTTCCTTTCTCTGCGACCCTGTTCCCCTTCCTCTTCTTTCGCACACCTACTGCACAATTTTCCCACCCTCTACAACTCTTATCATTTACATGTCCTTGGCTTTCCCAGGTTGTCCATTTTTCTTTTCCCTCATCATCCACACACTCTCTCCTTTTCACTTCTCCTTTTTTTGGCCAGCAAAAAACCTCTGGATTCTCTTCTTCCCATTTCTGTTTTGCATCGTCTGCTTGCGCCGCTTTGTGTTTTCTGACATGAAAGCTTCTCAACGTCTTCACTTTGAGGTCAATAGACTCTCTCCCAGCGCAACCCTTTCCTCATTTGTCTTCGTTTCTGGGAAAAGACGGTCGAAGGTTTCATCTTTCTGCCTGTTGTGACTTTCAACCTAAGTCTCGATCCACTCAGATCAGGGCTTTGGATCTGATGAAAAAGCTTAAAAGCTCAAATTTTTATTGGTTCGGAATCTTCGGACGAGTTTGTCAGAAACCCATTTCGTTTAGGCAGTTCTATCAAGTTTAAGTAAAAAATTGGTACTTTCTACAGTTTGTAAGATTTATATGCATGCTTCTCTCAACTTTGCTTGCATTGAATTGTGAAGGATTGAAATCCTGGAAGGTTCTTGATTTTGAAAACTGCTTGAATCACCTGGACAGGACTTCGACGTTTTGCATCATACTGGGGATCTTAAGCCATGTGTCGACGTTTCTCACCTAAACATTAGACTTACAAACCATAGGCTTTGTTGATCATTGCCATATAAACGTTCCATTTTTATAAAGACGTAACTTCTAGATAGTAGTGTTTGTAGAAAAATATCTCAGATTTCCGTTTTGGGAAGTAAAATTGTTAGAGTTCTCCTCGTTTTCTATGTCCATTGAGATTCTTCAGCTATGAAATTATAGCTTCAAGTGGTTCAGTTGACCTGCTTTGCTGTTTTCTAAAAAAATGTCTGGGAATGGTCATTGTTTTGTGGAGTGGAAGGAGCACTTTGTCTCACAAGAGCGAGGCAGCAGAGTGGTGCACTATTTTTTGAAGGATTCTAATGGGGTATCCATTCTTGCTGTTGTGGGCTCTGAGAGGAGTATTAGGCACATGTTCTATGTCGTTGCAGATGAATTTTTGCAAGCTTATGGCCCTGAAAGTTCTGTTCATAGCGGTTTTAAATGGAGATCTAGAAGAGAGGTTGTGGATTGGCTAACTTCTATGCTTTCTAAGCAGCATTTACATGGGGAGCATTCTGGTATGTGCCTTAGCATTTTATCTGTAAGTGCCTTAAACTGCTAGCTATTGCTGGATTAGATTACTTGGAAAATTTTATTTATTTGCATTTTTGTACCAGAACTGCTGAAATATAATTCTAATCGGTCAGTTGAAACTCTTCTTTTTTCAAAGAAGCGAGTAAGTGACTCCCTCACCAATGTCCCTGATGACAAGGTACTTTTTCACTGATTCTTATTGTTTTTTCATTTAATTTGTGCTTTTAGTTTTTATCTCACACCCAAGTTCTTAGATCTGTCTTGTGAGAGATTGTGATGGACCAGATTCTGACATTGTTTGGTCGGGCACTGCATGGATCTGTGGGAAGCAGCTTAAGCACTACCCAGAATTTTCCAGGAATGGAACTTCAATAGCGGTAACCACCTTTGTCAAAGACACAGTTTAGAGGATTAAAGCGGATTTGATTGAGTTTCATAATCTTCATGATATTAATTGGTTGTTCACATGCATATTGAAACTTAAGTTCCCTTTTTGTAGTTTGTCTGCTGGTACAATAATGCGAAAAACCGATAGAAAGTATATGTTAGAAAATATATAAATGATTAAATTATTCTCAATTCACAAGTTCAATAATTTTGAACGGTTGGCAATTGATCATGGCATTGGCATGACATTAGAGGCGGAGGGTCCAAATTCGAATTTCGGCAAAGTCAAAATTAACTCCATTAAAACAAATTCAGGTGTAAGAATCAATAAAAAGAAATTGGCCATACTTGTGAGAGAGAATGTTAAGAAATATGTCAAAAATTAAATTGTTCTCAAATCACAAGCTTTAGCTATTGGAATTGCTGGTAATTTATCAGTATATAAAGGGCTTACAAGTGACTTAATGAAAAAATGATTAATGATTTTGAAGTAGAGTCCATGATAAAGTGATAATGCAGAGAAGTCCTTTTGATTTCTTTGAAGGAAAGGGTATCGATAATGCATTTCTCATGCGTTTATGCTAACCCTTACAAGTCAATTCTCCATGACATTTTCTTTTTCTTTTTGCTGTCCAGATTCAATCATTCGTCTTTATCATGGCTAAGGGAGATAATCAGTACCTTGCTTACTTGGAAGATATGTATGAAGACAAAAGAGGCCAAAAAAAGGTCAAAGTAAGATGGTTTCACCAAAGCCAGGAGGTAAAAGGGGTGATTCCTCTTTGCAATTCGCACCCAAAAGAAGTTTTTATGACACCATATGCACAAACCATCAGTGCCGAGTGTGTTGATGGTCCGGCTGCAATCCTAACTCGAGAACATTATAAAAGAGGCCTCGATGCCTTCCCTCATGCTTTGTCCTGCAAAATCCATTTCTGTTATAGGCAGTTTAGGAGTAATAAATTGAAGCCTTTCAACTTGAGTAAACTGCGTGGCTATTTGAATCAGCCCATTCTCTCTTGTTTGGATCTCAGTGTCATCCAAAAACCGGATTTGACATGTGATAGTTTAATTGCGGATGAAGATGCAGAGCTAAACCCAGATGTCTCTAAAAAAGTAGGAGCTAAGAGGATTCGAAGCAGTAAAGGATGCGAGGAGTTTGAAATTGAAAACTCGAGAATTTTTAGCAAATGTCAGAAGATGGTCACAGATGAACAATGCAAAAGCTTTAAGTTTATGCTATCAAACAGGAGAATGCTTTCTTGCAATCATGTTGAAATTAACAAAGCAATAGAGGTGTTGTGTCAAGATAGTGGAATTCGGGGATGCTGGTTCAGATGTTCCATCTTGCGTCTATCGGGGAAACTAATTAGAGTTCGATATGATGATTTGCTAGATGAAGATGGCTCTGGCAATCTTGAGGTAATAATTGGAGTGATTGAGAACATTTCTTTAAGCTTGAATTCTTAATAGTAGTGTGAAGCACAGTAAATTTGGACTGCTGTTTTTTAGATCATAATTTGACAAGTTTACTTCTGAAATCTCATCAAACTCTAGCAAAAGACTATGAAATGGGAAGAAAGATTTTTTTTCCTGACTAGGAGCTCTTATCTGAATTGACTCACTAATTCTTTGAAAATGTAGGAATGGATCCCAGCTTTTAAAATAGCTTTGCCTGACAAACTTGGCATGAGGCACTCTGGTCGTCCAACTGTTCGGCCGGCCCTCCAAGAACGAACTGAACTAGCTATCAAAATCGGTGTTGCCGTTGATGCATGGTGGAGTGATGGCTGGTGGGAAGGAGTCATTACTGGAATTAATGACTCTGACAACGATCTCATGCATATTTTCATGCCAGGTATGTTTTTGGACAAAAATACTGATTTTGTAGGTAGAAATACGATTCTCATCCATCTGGTATTTCCCTAAGGTTTTCTGTGTTGTGATTTAGGCGAAAACTTATTCTTGGATATACCAAAAAAGGATCTTAGAGCATCCAAAGATTGGTTGGGAGATTACTGGACCGATATTGAAGCAAAGCCTGACATTCTTTCAGCCATATCTTCAATTATTAGCTCCGACACCAAGCTTGCCATGTCCTGTACTACTGTTGAGGGTGTCAAATCCGGTAGTTTCGATACGTCAAATGTCGAATTTGTTCCAACTACGACTAAAAGTAGTCACGATGATGGAAGCAATTCTCACGATAATAGAAAAAACGACAAAGATGACGAAGGTGAGAATAATAACGGGTCTAAAATAGAAATAGATGCATCCGAACTGCCAAGAGCAAATTGTACAGCAGGAGTTACAGAATTGGTAGCTTAAAAATCTAACAGACTGGTCGTTTCCTTCATGGTCAGGTCATTATGGGATCTGAGTGTTAAGGATGATGTGAATAATTCCACTGGGTTTAGGTAAGCATTTCTTCTTTCTTCTTTCTTCTTCCTAGGTGGTGTGTAGTAATGTTTATGGCTTCTGGGTATTTGACTTATTTGTTTGGAATGTCAATGGCGTTGAAGATCTCTCTCAAAGCTTCTTTCTTAGTGTCCGATGTATGTTGTTGTGGATTGTTGTCTTGTTCTAGAAACTAAACTCTCCATGATGTTTAAGCTGTTTAACTTGAGTTTTCTCGTCAGATTCTAGCTCTTAACATGCAATCTTAAGTATTTGTGTTTTATGTCTGATGAAATGGCTGCATTACCGATCAAAATCAATCAGAAAAGATAAAACAAAAATTATATACCTGTTATTAAGCTGAAAATAGAGTGGCATATGCCTAATTTTCTAGCGACAATGAAAAATCTTTGGCCGAATGCCTCCTAAGTGTCTAATATTTGGGTGAAGAGAAGTGGGAAAAAGAAAGGAAAAAGGAAAAGAATGAAAGAATGGAAAGAGGAACCTAAGGTAAATAGGGTTTCTTCTCTCTGTGTAGTCCTAAGTGTCTAATATTTGGGTGAAGAGAAGTGGGAAAAAGAAAGGAAAAAAGAAAAGAATGAAAGAATGGAAGGAGGAACCTAAGGTAAATAGGGTTTCTTCTCTCTGTGTAGTCTAAGCCACTGCTCTCCATCGATGAACTTCAAGTTCATAAAAGGCCCGGCTTCCCTTCGGTTGAAAGACTTGGACCACGACACTCTTCTTCTTGTATCAGCTCCTTTGCCTCTGCATCTGTACTCTCCAAATACCGCAGTCCTGTACATCACCCGTTTTTCATTCTACTTTTCTGCCATGCGTCATATGAACAGAAAGATGTGCTGGAGTTGGTTCATTCATACCTTTGTCTTGATGGGTAGTTCCAGTCGCTCCAGCCTCGAGGATTTATAATGTCTGTCATAGAACAATAAGAATAGATTGCTCGTGAATAGTTCCCCCAAGCTCTTCCCAAAAGAACATTGCCGGTTCCATTGATGCTGCAGCGGACGAAGGAGAATCCTGTGTCTTCATCAGGTGAATCCCTGTGATGAGCTGCGATGGATCCGTAGTTCTTGGCCGTCGATCTAAGCATGCAACGCTGAAGGTTCAACAAATAAAGGGTCAGAAAAAGAAGATTTTTGAAATAAATTCTTTGTTTTTCGTTTCTTTTACCTCATACAGCGATTTAGATCTTCCAAATATGAAATCTACGCTTCCTTGAACGTGACATTGGTAGAAATAGTGTGTTCCAGATTCATCTAGAAGAGTGTCCTGATCTCCCACGATTCTGACTTTATAGAACATTGCTTTGTCTCCTGCTATTCTCAGTGCAACTGCTTGCATTCCAACTCCTTTAGGCACCACCTTTATTGTGTTCTATAACATTCCAATGAACTCGAAAAAGTCAACTTCAATTATCGATTTCGGGGTGGAAAAAAATCACAGCTTTTTACCTTGAATGTAATCCCTGTGGCGCAAAAGTAATCTGATTCGATGGACACAGATGCTGATCTAAACGTTCCTATGTTGTTCCCATGTTCGTCTTTGTCAGATGCTTTGTTGTTCCATGAAATTACAGTGTTGGAAGCTCGATTCTTATCGCCAATGAAGGAAATATATGGTTTGTTTCTTGGAACAGAGACCTTCTCTCTGCAGAAATTTGAACTATGAGCGGTGTACTTTGCAAAAGACAGACAAAGAAGAAACAGAATCCAATTCTCTAACTTAAATTTTTGCTGAAATTTGAACACAAAAAAAAAATGTTTTTTGAATTAAACAACTATTGTCGTTGAACAAAACTCAAGAGAAACAGAATGCAGAATTGCAGTCCAACTTAGACTATGGAAGAACAAGAAGAATAATAAGTCAACGCTACCTGTAAATTCCTGGACGAATGTAAATTTTTACTCTTTTTGTATTTTGTTCAGGAACCATATCAACTGCTCCTTGAACTGTAACAGAATCTCCTCTGCCATGCTTATCGACAACGATCACTCGACTTTGATTAGTTTGGTAGACTGAACTCATTCTCTCCATTCTATCCACCTTCAAATCATCCCAACTTATGTACTTCTCACTATAGACATTGTGTTCTGCGAAACCCACTAGAATTCCACCAAAAACTACAAAGAAAAACATAAAGGCACCATTGAAACCCCGTAAACCCATTGCGAGAAAAAGCTTTAAAATCAGCTCTGTAATGGCGGATTCCTTCTGGGTTCTGATCTACGGAGGCGGTTTATAGTAACTTGAAGTTGAAAGGGTAGGATAGAGGAAGCGAAAAGAATAAGTACGAGACTTGGAGAAGTGCCTCTCGCTGTGCTTACCAAAGCAGCAACAACGAGCTCTAATGCAGATTAACAAGGGAGGAAAGGTGAGTTTTTTCTTTTCCTGCGATGTTTGGGAGGAGAGGAGGAGGTGGGATGGAGCAGTTATGGGTGGGGATAGAGGTGGATAAACTGAAAAGGAAGAAGCTCTGGAGGTTTTTAATGGCAGTCGAAGTTGGAACGCACGAAGAATCTCTTCGCATGAAGTTGGCAGTGGATGCTTGGTTTGTATTATATAATGGCGGTCTTCTCCAAAGTTAGATAGTTTGAAGCGAGGAGAGGGGTACCAAATTTCAAATGGAACGGCATAGGAGATGAATATTTAGTGATGTTTTATTAGATTCATATTTAAAATTAATGAGAAAGAAAATATTAATATTTCACTTGAAATCAAAGATCTGGGTTAAATATTCTTACGTGGATTTTGATTGGTGGGAAAGGGAGGGGTGCCACGTGAGGTTGGGGTTGTATCGTTTTCAGATTTGGGTATGCATGGACACTGGGAAATTGAGAGAATCTCGTGTTTAAAATCTCAATATAGCATGCAATCGTGTTTTCCATTTTTTGAATTATAACTTTAATTATTTAAAAAATAATCCTATGATCTAATTAAATTATTGCACTTGCATGTATTTTATTTATTGATAAAATTATTATTCCATTACGTAAATAATTTTAACCATTAATCTTCTTAAAAATTGAAGTATTAATCATATCAAATTTTAAACAATACCTTTGATAATGGTATTTTCTTTTTTTTTTTTTTTAATTTTGTGTAAAAATTCAAATATGAAATTTAAATGATGCCCTAGGCATATTTGCATTTGAAGAAGCGGAACGCAACGAGTGAGGGCTTGCCATGGACGCCATTGGAATGGTACACTGGAGGCTAGAATTCGGTAAAGAGGAATTCGATTTCATCTTGGGGCTTTTGATTGAGAGAGTATGAGTTTCTCCCATTGGCACCCTTAATTAGATAATTAATAGGGTAATTATCAAATTTCACCTCTAAGTTTGGGATGCTTTTTATATTTCCACTTAAACTTAGATTTTTTTTTTTAAATAACACCTCGTAGTTTCCACCGTTTGCAGGTGACACCTTCTTCTAATGACCTTCTGTTACCTCCAGCTCACTTTCGAAGACGAAAAACTGCATGAAGAGTCGAGAAAAAAACGAGCAGAAGAGAAGATGGGATAATAATAAAAAGGGGAGAGTGACGATGACCGAAGAAGCTACGACCAAAAAGTAGGTAAACTTGACCAGAGAGACGAGATTGTGTCGCTCATTGAGTTGCAGAGAGAGAAAGAAACAGTTGCTTGTGTAAGCATATTTCCTTTCTACTTTTCGACTTTAATCCCATTTTTATTTACTTTACATGTTTGCAATACTTTAATTCTCATACAACGTAAATGATTTAACCATCAATTATTAAACTAAATCTACCAACCTTGGTCCATGATATATAACACTTTTGATGACGATGTTGAGTTCCGTTTATCGCCTTAAAACCTTTCTTTAACACGTCTCTTCGATGATCCGGAAACGAAGTATAAAAACCTTGATTTGTTGAGAGTATTTTCGGTAGGTAGAGATCAGTTTCGTTCGAATGAATCAATCCTTTTCTCTCCCCTAGGTGATTGAAGAAGACACCCATACAAAGGCAACTCTCCATACATGCCCCTACATTCGTGTCTTTTCAATCACGTCTCTTCAACTATATATTATACACTTTTAATAAGGTTAAGGTGAGGGAATTAAAACCCAATTAACTTAATGTCTTTAATGCTTAACAACCATCACATTAAGCTCTTTAATATTAAGTCAATGTAACATTAATTAACATGGACCACATTTACATAGATTATAATTAAATAATCTAACAATCTCTCACTTGGGCCATGTTATAAACTTTAATATCAATTGATATACAGCTAGTACTTTTCAGCTGCTTCTGCTAACACTTTTCAGCTGACATAATTTGAATTCACAATCTATTTCTATAGTGTACTGTAATTTGAATTATATCAAGTTAACATTTCATAATGAATTGTATAATCGAATCATGACAGGCACATGTGTGAATTATGTCAACATGATTCTTTCCATGTATCACAACTATCCAATTCACTAATTCTATAATTGAGGAACACTATAAACCCATCATATATTATTCATAAACAATCATTGTACATAGCCATAATATGAATAATAAATAGACATACAAAAATATTTTCTTTCATTGAATTCATAAGTGTTATAAGATACAAGCTACGCTTTTACAATCACATAGACTTGTCACCTAAACCCATCTTTACAACATGTTCTTTAAAGGTTTTAGGTGGCAATCCTTTTGTCAATGGATCAGCTATCATTGAGCTTGTACTTATATGCTCAATGCACACCCTTTGTTTTCGTATTTCTTCTTTGACTGACAAGTACTTTAAGTCCATATGTTTTGCTCCTTTCGAGTACTTGTCATTCTTTGAGAAGAATACAGCTGCGGAGTTATCACAATACAATTTCAGCGCTCTTTCTATACTTTCGACCATGCTAAGACCCTGAATAAAGTTCCGCAGCCACAATGCTTGAATTGTAGCTTCAAAACAAGCTACAAATTCAGCTTCCATAGTGGAAGTGGCAATCGTAGATTGCTTTCCACTTTTCCATGATACGGTTCCTCCAGCTAACAGGAACACATAGCCAAATGTAGATTTCCTCGAGTCTACACAACCGGCGTAATCAGAATCTGAGTATCCAATGACTTCGAGTTGACTCGATTTTCTATACATGAGCATGAAGTCCTTTGTTCCTTGCAAGTACTTGAGTACTTTCTTTGCAGTTTTCCAATGATCCAATCTTGGATTACTTTGGTAACGGCCCAACATCCCTACTGCAAAACTTATATCTGGCCGTGTACATGTCTGGGCATACATCAAGCTTCCTACTGCTGATGCATATGGAACAAGTTCCATTTCCTTACGTTCCAAATCATTTTTCGGACATTGCATCAAACTAAATTTGTCCCCTTTCTGAATTGGAGCAACACCAGCGGAACACTTATCCATTCTAAATCTCTCAAGAATTTTCTCGATATAACCTTTCTGAGACAATCCCAGTAATCCTTCCTTTCTATCACGGAATATTTTTATTCCAATAACATAGGATGTCTCACCCATATCTTTCATTTCGAAATTCTTTGAGAGAAAATCTTTGACATCACGTAACATCCCTTTATTGTTTGCAACAAGCAGAATATCGTCAATGTACAACACTAGGATACAAAACTTACTCCCACTGACCTTCATATAGATACACCGATCAACGGTGTTCTCTATAAAACCATATGACAATATGGTATCATTAAACTTAATGTACCATTGTCGGGAGGCTTGTTTCAATCCATAGATTGACTTATTCGGCTTACATACCATCTTTTCATTTCCTGGTAAGGAAAATCCTAAAGGTTGATCCATATAAACCTCTTCCTCTAAGTCACCATTAAGAAAAGCGGTCTTTACGTCCATTTGGTGAAGCTCTAAATCATAATGAGCCACCAAAGCCATAACTATCCTTAAAGAGTCTTTCTTTGAAACCGGAGAGAAAGTCTCTTTATAGTCAATGCCGTCTTTCTGAGTGTAACCTTTGGCGACAAGTCTGGCCTTATACCTTTCGATGTTACCTTTCGAATCACGTTTGGTTTTGTAAATCCATTTACAACCAACGCGTTTCTTTCCTTCAGGTAACTCTACAAGTTCCCAAACTTTGTTGTCATCCATAGATTTCAACTCTTCCTTCATAGCATTAAACCATTTTTCGGAATCATTACATTCCATAGCTTTATTGAATGATTCTGGATCCTTATCGATGCTCAAGTCACATTCTTCTTCTAGTGAATAAACCACATAGTCATCAGAAATTGCCGGTCATCTCTTCCTTACAGACCTTCACAATTCTATTGTTTGTGGTTGATCACTTATGACTTGATCAACGTTAACATGCTCATCATTAGCTCGTTCACCTTGCGTGGGATGAATATCCATTTGTTGTTCCGGTATGTTGTTAGACTGTGATACAACATATGGTACAACAACTTGATGAGAATCATTGGGTGTCGTTTCCATCACCCGATTCTCTTGGATATTCACATTCGTGAATCATCACTCCCACTGAACATGCCATTCTCAATGAATCGAGCATTTCCAGATTCTACAATTCTTGTACTATGCTTTGGACAATAGAAACGTACCCCTTTGACTTTTCTGAATAACCGATGAAGAAACCACTAATGGTTCTTGCATCGAGTTTCTTTTCATGTGGGTTATAGATTCTAACTTCTGCTGGACATCCCCAAATGTGTAAATGTCTCATACTAGGTTTCCTTCCCGTCCACAGTTCATAAGGAGTCTTAGGAACTGCTTTACTAGGAACCCTATTCAGCAGATATGCAGCGGTTTTTAAACCGTGCATCCACAACGATATAGGTACATTACTATTATTAATCATACTTCTTACCATTTCGATAAGAGTACGATTCCGCCTTTCAGCTATACCATTTTGTTGTGGTGTACCCGGCATTGTGTATTGTGCATAAATGCCTCGACTTTCGAGAAACCTTGCAAATGGACCTTTGTTTTGTCCACTTTCATCGAATTTTCCATAGTATTCACCACCTCTATCCGATCTCACTACTTTCACTTTTCTATCTAGCTGCCTTTCCACCTCATTGATGAACTCTTCTATAACGTTCATTGCTTGAGACTTTTCATGCAGTAGATATATATAACTATAACGTGAGAAATCATCTATAAAGGTGATAAAATACCTTTCTCCATTCCATGAAGGAATGTCAAATGGACCACAAATGTCGGTATGTATTAATTCTAAAAGTTCTTTGCTTCTTGTGGCAGGATACTTTGATGTGTGTTTAGTTTGCTTTCCTTTAATGCAATCTATACACACGTCCTAGTCATCAAAATCTAATTGAGGTAAAATGTCATTTTTCATTAACCTCATTAACCTTTCTTTAGAAATGTGACCTAGACGTTTATGCCATAAGAAAGTCAAACTTTCATTTGTTGCACCGCGTTTTAAACCAATTACATGATCAACGTTAAATAGAGATTCTTTGAATTTAATATCAAGATTGAAAGAGTACAAACCATCTTTCATAATACCACTTCCATAATAGTATTTATGTTTGTACATCAAAAACAAACCATTATCAATCTTAAAACTAAAACCATTACAATCCAACCTATCAACAGAAATCAGATTTCTAGCACACTCAGGAACATAAAGACACTCTTCTAGATCCAGGTGGTATCCGGTATCCAGGATCAGTCTATACGTTCCAATTCCTTCAATGCGTGCCTTCATTCTGTTTCCCATATACAGGAACTTTTCAGCTCCGTTTATGGGATGGATCGAAACAAATCCCTGCGTAACATGAGAAACATGAGTAGTAGCACCAGAATCTAACCACCAAGTATTATTAGGTACTTCTATAATATTTGATTCAAAACATACTGAAACAAATAGTGTACCTTTCTTTTCGAACCAAGCCTTTCTTTTAGGACAATCTTTCTTTACATGTCCGGCTTTGTTACAGAAGAAGCATTTAATTTCCTTACGGATCTGACCATCATTAATCTTTAATTGGTCCTTTCCTTTCTTCTTGTTCTTTTTACTTGACGACTTTGATGTGCTACCTTTGGCATCCTTCTGCACAGCTAAGTTGACGATATGGGACTTTAACTTCTTCAACCTTCCTTCCTCTTGAACGAACATGGCCTTAATTTCTTGAAAGTTCCATTTTTCCTTGATGGTGTTATAGTTCACCTGGAACTGGCCAAACTCAACTAGAAGTGAGTTGATAATGAATTGAACCAAGAATGATTCATTCACGTTCATACCCAACGTCTTAAGCTTTGCAGCCAAATTGGCCATGCTTGTTATGTGGTCATGAATGGGTTGAGACCAATCAAATTTCTTGGTCGTCAACTCACTCATTAAGCTTCCCACAACAGACTTGTCAGTAATGTCTGATTGGGAGTATGCCTTAATCTTTAACATGAAGTCCTTTGCATCATTTACTTTCCGCATCGATGGCTTAACATTTTCGGCCATCGTCATCCTCATTAAGCCCAAACATAGCCTATTAGACCGCTCCCAAGCCTCATAATAAGACTTGTCAGCTTCTGAAGTGGTCTTAGTAATAGCTGGTGGTCTATCATTAACTAGTGCCAGGTCCAAATCCAATACACCCAGTTGAAACTGGATTTGTTCGGACCAGTCAGCATAGTTAAGACCGTTGAACTTAACAGACGAATTTCCAAAAGCAAACAAATTCATAGTAGCTTGCAAATTAACAAACATGCTCATATATCAATACATTGAATAATCTATCCTAACCAGATCCCAAATAAAGCATATAAAATTTCATTAAGTTTACCTTTGGGTAATACTTAAAGAAATACACAATTCATGATATTATTATCTTTAATTGACTTATAAACATATTTAACATAACATGTTCAACATCTTTGGATGTTTAAACATATCAATTAACTATGTAAACTTGTCACTTTAATGTTATTAATTATAAACAATGGTCCACCTTTGGGTGACCTAATAGTTTATAACTAATAAACACATTTCAATAATATCATTATAATTAAATGAATAAATTACACAATTTAATATTGATCCTTTCAAACTAGATCACTTTGGTGACTACTTAGTTTCTATACAACAATATATTAATTGTATAAACATTCATTCACTCAATTTCTTTAATTGAACTGCATAATTAGGTGTTGTGGACGACTATGCGGACGTTAAATGGCGTCCGCAAACTCTTACTGTCGTCCGAAACTGCCTATAGCGGACGCTAACCTTATCGTCCGTTGCGTCCGCGTGATGCGTCCTCATGAATCAAAATTACAGATTCAAATCGGACGCATGACTTTAGCGTCCGTAAAGTCCGCATCATATCGTCCTCGTCCGGATGAATTCTTTACAGATTCATATCGGACGCAAAATTTAGAGTCTGTGGCGTCCGCATTATATCGTCCGGGTGAATCGTTTTACAGATTCAATGCGGACGATACTTGCATGCGTCCACGTCGTCCGCACCCTTTCACATATGCGTCCGCATATGCATTTTTAACATGAATCTTGCGTCCGACCACACTTCAGGTCGACCGCATCATGATACCCATCGTCCGGACGACGAATAGTTCGATAAAATTCAACAGAAATCAATAATTTCTATCATCCTATTCTTGATTTCATCTATACATCCACACATGCATGATATTACGAAATATAAACTATCATTTCTCATGCATATTACTCGTTTTCATGGTAAATCAAATTGTATATTTAACCTGTGCTCTGATACCAATTGTAAGCATATTTCCTTTCTACTTTTCGACTTTAATCCCATTTTTATTTACTTTACATGCTTGCAATACTTTAATTCCCATACAACGTAAATGATTTAACCATCAATTATTAAACTAAATCTACCAACCTTGGTCCATGATATATAACGTTTTTGATGACGATGTAAAGTTTCGTTTATCGCCTTAAAACCTTTCTTTAACACGTCTCTTCGATGATCCGGAAACGAAGTGTAAAAACCTTGATTTGTTGAGAGTATTTTCGGTAGGTAGAGATCAGTTTCGTTCGAATGAATCAATCCTTTTCTCTCCCCTAGGTGATTGAAGAAGACACCCATACAAAGGCAACTCTCCATACATGCCCCTACATTCATGTCTTTTCAATCACGTCTCTTCAACTATGTATTATACACTTTTAATAAGGTTAAAAGTGAGGGAATTAAAACCCAATTAACTTAATGTCTTTAATGCTTAACAACCATCACATTAAGCTCTTTAATATTAAGTCAATGTAATTTTAATTAACATGGACCACATTTACATAGATTATAATTAAATAATCTAACAGCTTGAGTTAGAACACGAAGGTTATCAATGGCGAAATTCGTATTTCAAAACCTCGATCAAACGTTCTTCTGAAGAAGGAAACAAACGAAGATTACCTGGAGTTAACCGATGGTTTTTCAAATGTTTGACAGTTCTTAAAGTTTGAAAAGAAAAACCCAGGTCTGGATTGAATTTGAAGCTCTTCTGACACAAAATGGAGCTTCAAACACGTTTGAAACTTTGTATTTATTCTCGTTTTTTTTCAATTTGTAAAGAGGCCATTTTTTTCCATAGCCCAAACTTTTGAATAAATACTAATGAATATCAGTCATCAACTCCAAATTACACGACGAAAAGGAAGAGGACCCTTAACCCAACAAAACCGTGTCAAACTGTTTCTCGTTAGAGAGAGAAAAATAGATAGAGAGAGAGATGTGGCTCTCGTTTACTAAACCCACCTGGATCTTCCCAAATAACTGCTCTCCTTAGATTTGTAGGAATGTCATTCGTCTGTAATGGGGTACGTAGCTTCTTCGGTCATCGTCACTCTCCCCTTTTTATTATTATCCCATCTTCCCACCAGTAATCCGATTACTTCCAAGACGGAGCCGGAGAAGAGAGGTCGCGTTGCCGATTTCCGGCGGGATGGAAGAGAGGTCGAGCTAATGTCGATGACGATGAGCTCCGAGCTATCGCCGATATTCTCTGGGATGATTCCGGTGGCATTTGAGGCGGAAATGACAAGCTTTTGAAGAGATTGAAAGGCAAAGGAAGCTACAGAGGAATAGCTTGGATATTAATTTCTGTAACAAAATTTTGAGAAGAACAAGTAATGGAGGTCCAGTTGCATGGATTAGGGTCAAGAACATTCCAGTTAGACAAGGCAGAAGGTATGGAAGGGGCATTGTGAAGCCACAAAAAGAGGAGGGAAGCTTCATGGTTTGCAGAGAAAGCAGTGGAGAGGAGGAAGAAGAAGAAGAAGAAGAGAAAGAAGATTGAAGAAAATGAAAAAGAGAAAGAGGAGAGGAAGACCACTTGCCTCGAGGTAGGCATCGACATCTGCCTCAAGAACACCGTAAACATTTACAGACCACAGAATTTTGAAGTAAACTGGAGGTAACGAAAGTGAGATGGAGGTAACAAAAGGGCTTTCCAAGGTGTCTGCTGCTAATGTGAAAACTATAAGGTGCTATTTAAAAACAAATTAAAGTTTAAGGTGAAATATCAAAAAATACCCTAAACTTGATGGTGAAATTTGATAATTACCCTAATTAATAATATGGACCTGTACGGATACTGAATCAAGGGAGATTCTCCAGTTAATCTCCTTTTTCCCTTGCCTTGTTTCATAAGATTACAAAGCTTATTTTCCATCCTCATCGCATTTTATAATGTCATTGCTTACAGCGGATAACTAAAGCTTCTTGGATATGTATCCTGCATGACACATTTATCATCAAAAATAATTTATTATGAACATAATCAAATAATTATTATAATATATTAATAATTATATGTGTAAAAGATATTTTATTTTAGATCTAATCTGAATAATAAAAAAAATTATATTTTTGTAGCTAACTTCATATGCATACAAAATCGAGAAGCTTTGATAATGATTTTTTCAATTTTTGGCATTTTCAATATTCTTTGACAATCCTCCTCATCTTGAATAAGGACATGTGATCGTGATAAATAAAATAACATCACACTCAATATATGATAGATCGTATTTTCAACACATAAGATGATATATTTAATTTAAAGAATGGTTCTCTAATACCAGCACCAGAGATTTACAAATTTGCTTGATTCTACAATCACAAAAGTTTCCAACCACCTTGCTAATGAGGTTGTAACCTCTAATTTAAGGTGGAATAATTTCATAACAATCATCATAACATTTAGAAAAAAAAAACTGTTACAAAATTCAACCCCATTTAAGTCAAAATTAATTTTGTAATGATCACTGATCACTGATCACTGGCATATTCAAAATAAAACTGTTACAGAAATCAAAGCAAATTTGCTACTATAGCTCAACATTTGACACCACGGCATCAACTTAAATTTAACATAATTCATTCAAAAACCATGTTCAAAGTAACTTTATAAGTTTTGTTAATTAATTGAATAATCAATTCTTCAATTATTTCATTTAATGAAATATAACAAATATATTAATTATAACAACTTTTATCAGCGTGTCTTATTAGTTTGTTAATTAATTGAATAATTAATAATTTCATTTTATCTAATGAAAAATAATAAACTTATTATTTAGTTTATTAAATAGTTAATTCATAATTAATTATTGAATCTCCTTTATTCCTTTTTCTACTATTCGAATAATGATAAAAAGTGACGAAGGACCTATAGTTTTAAGTTTTAATAATTTTTTGTTAATTAATATAAACTCTCTATATCATCTAATATAATTATTAACTCTAAAGTAATTCTACTAAATACTTAAAGTTGCATTTTTAAAACTATAAAATATATTTACTCAAAGTAATATTAATTGATATAGTAATTATATATATATTAATTCTATATTTAAATTTGTAATAGAGTTAGATTTATAATCTATTCACATGTCATATTACATATTTATCTTTAACTACTATTAGTTCTTGAGTAAATAATTAATTTATAATGATTATGAATTGCATGATAATTATTCAATTCTCAAACTAACAAAGAAAGAAATCTATAGAAATGGATTTTATCGTATCGATGTTAACATTCATAGCTATTCATTGTAATTCATTCTCAATAAACAAGGTATCTGAATTGTAACTCGTATAAAATTTTATTGAGTAAATCAAAGTATAAATTAAAACAAAATAAAAGTTTGCTAATTATTAAGATTTTACATACATGATCATCATTATGATATAATTAATAGTTATATATATGTAACGGAAACTATCATAACAATATAATTTTATCTGGTTCAGTCTTATATAATCATATTATATAAAACATATTCATTTTATATCACTACATATATAATCGGGATATGACTATATTTTTTTAATGATATGAACTATATATATGTAATACCCCAAGAAAAATAAGTACTTTTGAGTTAGATAAATTGGAATATTAAAAAATAAATAAAATAAAAATTTTAAAAATTAAAAGTTGGAAAAATATCTGTAACGACCCGAATTTTTCGTAAATCATAAAAATGCGTAAGGACGTGAGCTTACGCTCAGTAAGGATAGGGGAAAAACAATTACGCATTTCTCTCTTTAGTTCTTGTTGAAATGGGGCCACCAATCCAACTTCTTTCATTACATTCTTTTTCTTTGTTCGTTCTTTAAACTCGTACATCGAGCCCAAAGATTGAGTGTTTTCCTTTGAGATGGCCTAGCTGTACGAAAACTAACCCCCTGTGGGCTACTAGTCCCTTTCCCGTCTTGGTGAGGGTGTATCCTAGTAGCTGGGCTAGATCTGGACTACCCATCTACCTCAACTCCCTAGTTTCGGCATATACCCGCCTTTTTGGGTTTGTTCTTTCTATTCCGGCATATACCCGCCTTTTTGGGTTCTTTCTTTCTATTCCGACATATACCCGCCTTTTTGGGTTTGTTCTTTCTATTCCGACATATACCCGCCTTTTTGGGTTCTTTCTATTCATAGTCTTTTTCCTCACTTATACATGTGGGTACCTTCCCGGAGGTTACCCCCTACTTGGTTTCTATTATCATGAACTCGATCTAACTTTTTTCCTGGTAAACAAATCACATATGAGAAATAACATACTTTAATGAAAAAGGAAAAGCACATTGAAGTAAACATATTATACTTGAACTTGCGCATATAAAGAATCACAGAACAATTATACTATCAAAATGTAACAGCGAGCGAATACAATAAAGCAGTAAAGTAATGTACGGCAATTATAATTAACTGATTGTGCTAAACTAGGATGTTCTTATCCAGAATTAAGGAATAATATTCATCTACTAGATCACAACTCATTTTTAATGAAAACAAAGCATCTTAAATTCTTAAACATTTTCCCTTCGTTTGTTTAGTTAACTAAACTTGTTTACGTATGCTTCTCAATAACTGAAGGAAAACAGAACCCATAGGTATACTTACAACAAGCAAAGGAAATAACATTTAGAATAGACTGTATGCTTAGCACCACACTATAGAAATTAGTAACTTCTTCAACATTTATTCTGTTTTCAACATCATTAGAAATCTGTCTAGGACCCGTTTTGATTTCTCATTCATTTCAACTATCATTCCTTTGATCATTCAAGCTTAACAAACACCTTTAAAAATACAGCAACTACTAAGGCATTAAGAGGAAAACGCGAGAGTTATATCATTCAGTAAAACCAAGGGTAACTATAAGCATTATAGAAATCAAACCACGAAACAACTCACACACACTTTACTTGGGTGTAGGGCCTCCTCTGGCCAAGACAACCCAGATCCTTACCTCGATCATATCGTGCGTTCGCACTTCATCATTATCCTTTCCTTTCCTTTCGATATCTTCAAAATCATTGAATGACCTATCGTTAAAATCACATATTAATAACCCTACTTCTACAACCCACATCCAAGGTCCTCCCAATTTAATATCTAATTACCTAACTGGTTCTATTATCTACATCCTAATATACACTTAACATGCCTACAGACCAATAACATTACAGAAATCTCACCAATCAACACTATCGAGCACACTTGAAGTGTTCCAACGTATCATCACTCACATAACTTCCAATAGTTATATACCCAAAGCAATATTCAGAATCAACATGTAACTCAATAACTCATCACCAGAAGGCAGAACCCAATAGCCAACATAACAGAGAAGGAAGCTTACCCTGAACCGAGAGACCCACGCAGGCAAGGAGCAACTCACCAACCAGCTCCCACTTCCAGCTTACTACCCAACTCCCCTTCTTCACGTAACATACCTCTCACTCAAGTTTCTCATTCACGCAACTCACTCTGTCACTCTCAGGATTCTCTCATAGCAGAAAACAGAAACGAAGGAGAATGAAGAAATGCAAGAGAAGAGTTTGATACGGAAGAACTAGAGGGAAGAATTACCTAGGGGACAAAACATGCTCGTAGGGTGGCTACACAGCAGCTACGGAGAAAATCGCGCGAGACTTACTCGCAAAACGTAAATTTTTGTCGATTTGCTGACTTTTATTCCTGATTTTTCGCAAATCTGCTGTCATTCGAACGATTGCGGACGCCGTACAGTAGTCCGCATCGTCCGTAAATCCACGATTATACTACAAAATGGCGTCCTAAACACGCATCCGTCTCGTCCGCCTGATGTCGTCCGCGTAACCAAATTTTGGACAGATTCAAATCGGACGCTAATGTGAGTCGTCCGCAGCGTCCGCGAGCATCGTCCGCGAAAACAGTAATAAGGCAGATTCATATCGGACACTAATTTCTGGGTCCTCATCGTCCGCATGTATCGACCGCGACACACCAGTTTAAGCAGTTTCAATGCAGACTCCAAATCTGGCGTCCGCAGCCTCCGCGCCCAGCATCGCAGCGTCCGCAACATCATAGAAAAGTGAGTTTAGGATGCAAAATGGCGTCCTGAGGCGTCCTCAAGTCCATTTCTTCACATTTCTTCACATTTTTACACTCAATTTGATTCCCCGATGTATCATTCATAAAAACACATCGCCAAATGACACTTCTAGATACGTGATGCAATATTTCCATTACTTCACCACTTCAATTATATCACGTATACGATGACAAACATTATATAATTTACTCAAAAGCTTAATGCTCCAACGCCCTTGGTAATATCCCGATAATTATTCATCTTTAAATTATCGGGATGTTACAATATCTACGACAACTAGGCAATAAGAAATGTTGTCAATAAATCATTTTTGGAGAAAAAGGATGTCCTCGTAATAAGGAGCAATGTTATTTGGACAAAAGAAATATTTTAGGAAAAAAGAGAAAAATCAAAATTCAAAAATTGATTTAAGATGGTTGAGATTTAAGATGGTTGAGAGTTAAGATCACGCGGAAAAATGGATATCGTTGGATTAATTAATAAGAAAGTTTATAGCGGCTGAATTAATAAGACAGAATAAGGAATCTGCTTACGTGGAAAGATGTCACACGGAAGAGAAACCAAGGTGCGAAAGGAAGGACTATTGTTGGATTAAAAGAATAAAAGAGATTAGCTGTTGGATTAGAAGGTAGAGAAAGAAGATGTTTTCACGGAAAGGTGCTTTGCGGGAGAGAAAAGATACTGTCCGAGAGGAAGAATTTCCATCAGATCAAATACTATGATTAAATAAGGACTGATAGATTAAGAGAAAGATGTTCCCGCTGATGGAAAATATTCTTTATGGGAGGGAAATGGCCACACTTAAGGGAAAATGTCATCGTTTTGGTAATGAATGTTTTCGCGGCAGCAAATGTAGGCGCGAAAATGTTTTATTTAAAAGAAGATGTTGTCATTTTGGATAAGTGGCATGGTTGAATAGTGGAATTGCAAGAGTATAAGCGTCAGCAATGAACAATAAATGTACAAGAGTGCAAGTATCCATAGGAGGGATTTTATCTGTGGGGTGATGTGGTGATTACCGATTGTTGGATGAAGTGAATATTCGATGGAAAAGATGCTCAGTGGGAGCAAAGGTATCCATCGTGTAAATGCACACGTCCACAAATGTGCGAAAATCCACAAGAGAGGATTTTTAAGGAATTTGTTTTCAAGATTAATTGGAAATTAATCAGACAACCCCGATCCACCTAATCACAATGAATTAAGATGACAAAGTACTTACGATTTTAGCTTAGGTAACTAGTTTTAGTGGCCAATTGTGAATGGTGGAGAGGATAATTCACGAGATAAATCACCTACTTAAACTTCTATAAATTGAGGGGTTTCGACTCTTCAGAGGGAAGCAAGAGAGCCATAGTTTCTAGCTCCTCTTTGATGTGAACAATATTCCCTGAAGGTTAGTGAGATTATTTTTAAGTTTAAAGTGATATTGGATTAAAATGAGTTGGGAAATAGAGTAGGTTCTGTGTTGGTGACATGAACTTATAATGGTTTTCAATCACTAAATTGTTTTGATATATTATTATGGACAATTAAATGAAACTTTGGGTATTGGAATCAAGACAATCGGATATGTATAATTCAAATTATGATTTTTGGAAGTTGGTGATAAAACAATAAGATAAAAAGGATTATGGACAATAACAATGCTCTATTTTGGACGATATAAGCATGAAAAAAGTAGTTGGATTTATAAATTGACTTTACGTGATTAATTAAGGAAGCTGGAGGTTTAAGAATTAGCCAAAAGTGATGGATGGCTAAAACAAATACTAAAAAATATTGTGATATATCTTAGGTCCCTCAACTCAAAGAGATAAATTGGACAATTGCAAAGACCTCACGGTAAGTAATGACTATGTTTGCTTGGCCTAACGGCTTACATCACAAGATGCTAGGATTTACGTGATATGATAGATGTGATTATTTGGCTGATTAAGGATTTGTTATGTTAATAGTACTAATAATTACAATAATATGTTGTTCGAGGCTATAATGTATGTTAAGAGTGTAAATGTGGGATTTTACACTAAGTTTTAATCATTTTCTCTCTTATTTTATACAATGTTCATCATTTTTAGATATTTTTTAAAATATGTTTTAAACTTTTTATTTATGGTTTTGACCTAACCAAAACATGAATATAATTAATTTACAATTTAATTGGTATTTTTCTATCATTGTTGTGGAACAACTAATATTTGCATGATTTTGAAACTGAAAGGTCATAGTTAAATATGACCTACAATTAGAATATCATAATGTATTTCCATACATTAGATTTTTAGTCCTCTACGAGTTTATAATCAATTTATCGCATAATTTTAAGGATTCTTATTGTAAAATTATGGAATAAATAATGAAATTAAGACTTTCTAGCAAATATCATTAATAATGTTGTAAATAAAACAGGATGAAAAAATTGTGGCAACTTATATATATATAAACACACATTTGACAAAAATAAACATCTTTTATGGATTGTTTATGAAGAGATAGTACATCTTGCGATTGTGTATACAATGTTTGAGTGAGAGTCACTCATTTAGTAAAAGAGGAAAAAAAGAAGGAAATGTTAGATTATTCTAATAATCTATTGTATGGTCCATGTTAATTAAAGTCAATTAACTTAATATTAAGGTGCTTAATGTGATGATTGTTAAGCATAAAAGAAATTAAGTTGATTGGGTTTTAATTCCCTCTCCTTGACCTTATTAAAGTGTATAATATATGGTTAAAGAGGTGTAAATAAAGGGATATTAATGAAAGGGTATCTACGTAAATTCTCTGTAAGGTGAAAGGGCAATTGTGTAAATTACTTGTAAGAGATCTCTTTGAATTCTCTTAAAAGAGATTGGAAACAACATTTTTGTGAAAGGGTACAAGAAAGGAAGAAACTATCCATCTCTCTCTCTCTCTTAGAAAAAAAAATCATCCATTCTCTCTTGATCATCGAAGGGAAAACAAAAAACTAAAGGATCAAGACGATAAAAGTTTTCTGGATCAACGTCTACGCCAAATGCATAATCATGGATCAAGTTTGGTAATTTACAGTTTTTGTTTATTCCCGAATTTTAGAAACTAATGATTGGATCAACAACGTTAAATATGTGATTTAAAGTATTGTTTGTATATAAATTACATCAAACAATTGGTATCAGAGCACGGTAATTAATGTTTTGATTTGCCATGAAAATTAGGGTTTCTATAAATAGGGTTTCTGCATAATTGTTTTCTGCATATTTGATGAATTGATTTCATGAAAATGTAGAAAATTTAGGGTTTAATTTAGTTATGTATGAAGAGTATTGATAAAATACTCGTAATAGACCAAAAGGAATTGATTCTGAAATAAAAAAAAATTTGAAGGAAGTCGACTTCTGCAGAATGAAGTCGACACAAATTCCTTTATGCAATGAAGTTTGCAATTTTCGGACGTTGTCGGACGCTATCGGACGACTGCGGTCGACTTAAATCTTAATCTGTAATTTTTGTTTGCATATTCGGACGATGGCGGATCATTGCGGATGCAGGCGGACTATGTCGTTTTGAATCTGTAATAATTATACATATATTCAGACGATTGTGGTCCATATAGGATGCCTGTGGACGTCACTGAATTGAATCTGTACAAATTAGTGTGTAGTTTTTTACGATAGCGGACACATGTTTCTCGTCCGGACTCGTCCGAAACGCATATAAGATAATAAAGGATGCATGCGAACGATAATAATTACAATCTGTAATTTTTTAATTTGCATTTTCGGACGATAGCAGACGCAAGTTTTACGTCCGCTAGTCATTTGCTAGGCAGAAAAGAAATAAATAAATAAATGTTATAAATGAAAATTTTACTCAATTAAATATTGTTGTATAGAAACTTAGTAGTCACCAAATTGGCATAGTTTGAAATGATCAATATTAAATTGTGTAATTTATTCACTTAATTATAGTAATGTTATGGAAAGGAAATTGTTAATTATAAACTAGTAGATCACCCAAAGGTGACCAATGTTTATAAGCAATAATATAAAAGTGACATATTAACATATTTAATTAATATGTTTAAATACTCAAAGATATTAAACATATTGCATTGAATATGTTTATGAGTCTATTAAAGTTTATATTATAACATCAATGATTGATTATTTCTTTAAGGATTACCCAAAGGGAAACTTAAAGAAATAAAATTATATTTATCTGAATTCGATTAAGTTATTGAATGAGCATGTGTTATGTTTTTGCAGCTTCTATTAATTTATTCGCCTTTGATAATTCTTTACTCAAGTTCAATAGTTTGAACTATACTTATTGGTCTGAACAAATCTAGTTTCAACTGGGTGTATTGGATTTAGACCTAACATTAGTTTGTGATAGACCACCAGCCATTAATGAGACCAGTACGGAAGCTGACAAGTTATACAGTGAGACTTGAGAGCGGTCTAATAGGCTGAGTTTGAGCTTGATAAAGATGACAATAACTAAAAATGTTAAGCCATCAATGCCAAAAAGGAATGATACAAAGGAATTCATGTTTAAAATAAAAGAATATTCCCAATCGGACATTACGGATAAGTCCATTGTAGGAAATTTGATGAGTGAGTTGACAACCAAGAAATTTGATTGGTCTCAACCCATTTATGATCATGTAACACCATGGTCAATTTGGCAACAAGGCTAAAAACGTTGGGTATAGATGTAAGTGAATCATTCTTGGTTCAATTCATCATCAACTCACTTCCTCTTGAATTTGGCCAATTCCAAGTGAATTACAACACCATTAAAGAGAAATGGAACTTTCAAGAAATAAAGGTCATGATAATTTAAGAAGAATGAAGGTTGAAGAAAATGAAGGACTATACCGTTCATTTAACGTTGCAGCAGGAAGCCAATAGTAGCAAAGGAAAGCCAAGTAAAAAGAACAAACAGAAGGGAAAGGCCAATTAAAGATTAATGATGGTCAAATCCGAAAGGAGCTTAAGTGCTACTTTTGCAACAAAGCTGGACACATCAAGAAGGATTGTCCGAAAAGAAAATTTTGGTTCAAAAAGAAAGGTATTAGATGGGGCGTCACCCTTGACTAATTCTAAGGTCGTCAACCTTTGACTTTTATAGGACGTCACCCTAAACTTGACTATTGCGAGGCGTCACCCAATATTTGACTATTGCGGGGCGTCACCCAAGTGTGATGAATTCTAAGGGAATCACCCTTTACAATCAAGCACAATATATGATTGGGAAATTTAAACCGCAATCTAGCTAATCCGAATTCTCCCAAATATAACTCGCAAATTCGGAATAGGGAGAATCGGATATACAATTAAATAGCTCACAGGGAGTAGTATTCGAGTATTGATTTTGGCAGAGCTTCGCCTCGAATATTCGATCGTTAGTTGTGGAGAGCTTGGAGTGTTCTCATATTTATAAACACTACACTTCCGGACGTCCTCGGCGTCCGATCGTCCGCATGACCGTTGGGAAAAAATTGCCCGTTGAGAAAAATAGCCGTTGCACATTTCTGGGCATTTGCGGACGCCATTCTCATCGTTCGCTGCGTCCACATCTATCGTCCGCATCTTCCATAGGACAGAACAGATTCAAATCGGACGCCAATTCTTGCGTCCTCATCGTCCGCGACCATCATCCGCTTTTCTCACTGAATTGGACAGAGGCAAATCGGATACCAATTCTTGCGTCCGCAGAGTCCGCTGCGTCCGCGTCCTCACAGATTTGTGGGGACGCCAAACCATCATCCTCTTCTTCCCTTCAAGTCCGCACTTCTGAAGGGTTGCGGACGCCATTTCACGTCCGCATCGTCCGCGTGAGTCGTCCTCAACAGCACAAACTACTTCATACTTTCACAGAATGTTTCCTCTAAGTCATTCGAACCTTCCATTCTCCTGCATAGACTTAGAGAACCACATTAAACATTCCCAATACCCTTGATCAAGGGTATTCTCAATTTAATCGATAAATATGATATATAAGAATTCAATGTATAAACAACTTTTGCACTTTATTAAATTTCACATCATCTAGATCACATAGTCTAAACAATTTCCCTTATTGATGATGTCCAAAACATATAAAGTTGTTTATATCCAAACCTAAGCATGTGCCACAAATATTGCATATTTGATTTACTCAATTAAGTTATGCAATTTATCCACCAATTAATCCAAGCCACATGCTATTAAAATAGAACTTATTGATTTACTAAATTAACACACAATTTAGTCATCATCAAAATAAAACTTAGCCTAACAAAAAGGCTAACAAAGGTTACACTCAGAAAGACAGCATTGACTATAAAGAGACATTCTCTCCAGTTTCAAAGAATGACTCTTTAAGGATAGTTATGACTTTGGTAGCTCATTATGATTTAGAGCTTCACCAAATGGACATAAAAATCGTCTTTCTTAATGGTGACTTAGAGGAAGAAGTGTATATGGATCAGCTAGAAGGATTTTCATTTCCTGGAAATGAAAAGTTAGTGTTTAGATTGAATAAGTCAATATATGGATTAAAACAAGCTTTCAGACAATGGTATATTAAGTTTAACAAAACCATTACGTCATACGGTTTTATAGAGAACACCATTAATCGGTGTATCCATATGAAGGTTAGTGGGAGTAAGTTTAGTATCCTAGTATTGTATGTTGACGATATTCTTCTTGTTGCAAATGATAAGGGAATGTTACATGACGTAAAGACTTTTCTCTCTAAGAATTTTGAAATGAAATATATGGGTGAGACATCCTATGTAATTGGAATAGAAATATTCTGTGATAGACAACAAGGTTTGCTAGGATTGTCTTAAAAAGGATATATCAATAAAATTCTTGAGAGATTCAGAATGGATAAGTATTCCGTTGGTGTTGCTCCAATTTAGAAAAGGGACAAGTTTAATCAAATGCAATGTCCGAAAAGTGATTTGGAACGTAAGAAAATGGAATATGTTCCATATGCATCAGGAGTAGGAAGTTTAATGTATGCACAGACATGTTCTCGGCCAGACATAATTTTTGCAGTAGGGATGTTGGGCCGATATCAAAGTAACCCAGGAATGAATCACTGGAAAGCTGCAAAGAAAGTCCTTCGATATTTACAAGGAACAAAGGAATACATACTCACGTATAGAAAATCAAATCATTTTGAGGTGATTGGATATTCGGATTCAGATTATGGCGGATATGTAGACTCGAGGAAATCTATATTCGGTTACATGTTCCTATTATTCGGGGGAGCCGTATCATGGAAAAGTGGAAAACAATCTTTGATTGCTACTTCCACTATGGAGGCAGAATTTGTAGCATATTTTGAAGCTACAATTCAAGCATTGTGGTTGCGGAACTTAATTCAGGGTCTAGGAATGGTCGACAATGTAGATAGACCGTTGAAAATTTATTGTGACAATTTCGCAGCTATATTCTTCTTGAAGAATGATAAGTACTCAAAAAGAGCAAAACATATGGATTTAAAGTACTTGTCAGTCAAAGAAGAAATACAAAAACAAAAGGTGTGATAGAGCATATAAGTACAAGTTTGATGATAGCGGATCCATTAACAAAAGGATTGTCACCCAAAGCCTTTAAAGAACATATTGTAAGGATGGGTTTAGGTGACAAATATTTGTATATGTGATTGTAATAGCATAACTTGTATCTTATAACACTTTTGAATTCATTAAAGAAATGTTTTTGTATGCATATTTATTATTTATAGAATGGTGTATACAATTAAAGTTTTTATGAATAATATATAAACTTTATGAAAAGTTAAAGTTGAATGGTATATAGTGTTCCTCAATTAAAGAATTAATAAATTGTATTAATTTGTGATACATGGAAAGAATCATGTCGTCATTAAAGACTTGTGACTGCCATGATCCGATTATACAGTTGATTATGAAAACAACATTTGATATATTCACATTAAGGTACACTATAGAAATTGATTGTGAATTTCAAGTTGTGACACCTGAAAAGTAATAGCTAGAAATCGATTTATTAAAGTTAACATAACATGGCCCAAGTGATGATTGTTAGATTATTCTAATAATCTATTGTATGGTCCATGTTAATTAAAGTGAATTAACTTAATATTAAGGTGCTTAATGTGATGATTGTTAAGCATAAAAGAAATTAAGTTGATTGGGTTTTAATTCTCTCTCCTTGACCTTATTAAAGTGTATAATATATGGTTAAAAAGATGTAAATGAAGGGATATGAATGAAAGAGTATTTACTTAAATTCCATGAATGGTGAAAGGGCAATTTTGTAAATTACCTGTAAGATATCTCTTTGAATTCTCTTAAAAGAGATTGGAAATGACAGTTTTGCGAAAGGGTACAAGAAAGGAAGAAACTATCCATCTCTTTCTCTTAGAAAAGAAACTATCCATTCTCTCTTGATTATCAAAGGGAAAAAGAAAAGCTAAATGATCAAGGTGATAAAAATTTTTCTGAATCAACACCTACGCCAAATGGATAATCATGGATCAAGGTTGATAATTTACAGTTTTTGTTTATTCCCAAATTATGGAAACTAGTGGTTGAATCAACAACGTTAAATATGAGACTTAAAGTATTGTTTGTATGTAAATTACATCTAACAGGAAAGGGATCAAGTCATTTAAGTTCTCGTAGCCAACTCAATTCTATTACTATAGTTAAACTCCCCCATATTGTTTACTTGGGCTCATGAGCCAAATCATCTCGTTCTGTAGCTAAACGAGAACTCGTTTAACTAGACAAGCTAGAGATTTTAGGTTCGAAGGTAAAACAAACTAACTTGTTAAGCACGTTTCAATGAGTCGAGCTGAAGATTTGTAACTGCTCAATTAACTCAATTACAAAATGAATGTGTACTTATACTTTAAAATGAATAATGTAATAATACTATTGTAGTGGTAAACTCTAAAGAATTTAGAAACCACAATAGATCAAAACGTAGAGATGAAATATCATGTGACGAGAGATATTGTAGAGCATGGAGACATAAATGTTTTGAAGACTCCATTAAATGAGAATCTTGCTAATCTACTTTATCAAGACATTACCTCAAAGAGTTTGGAGGGCCATCTTGAGGGTCTAGGGATTAGAGACATATCTCATTTACTTAAGGATAAGTGAGAGATTGTTGGCAACTATGTGTCCAACAAGTAAATGTAATGAACATTTAATAAATGAATAATTTTATTGATTAATTTTTATATTTGTATTATGTGATATGTTTTATAAAATTCATGCAAATTCTTTACTTATTTATGCAAACTTTATATTAACATATATATTGCATATTTTTATATATAATATAAATAGTAGTAACCTAAATAAATTCATAAGTTATATTTGAACTATAGAATCTTCAAGAAATATAAAGTCATAAATGTAGGTCATTCTATTAAGAATGTATAGTCAAATCCAAACTATATATGAGATGACATAGAATGAATATATTTTATATATTATGATTATATAGATTTAAGCCAGATGAAATTAAATTGTTCTTATAATTTTTGTTAAACAAACAAAAATTAATTTCATTATAACAATGGTCATATATGTATGATCTTAATTCATTGTATTTAGTAGACTTCTATTTTATTTTAATTTACTCGGTAAAGTTTTTTATGAATTACATTACCCAAACCCTAGGAATAAATTACATAAGTAGCTAGAAATGCTAATGTTGATATACTGGAATCCATTATCTAAGATTCTCTTCTTTAGTAGTACAGAGATCGAATAACTAGCGTATAATTCATAAATGTTATAAATTTATTATTCAATTAAAAACTAATGATAGTCAAGAATAAAAATATAATATGAGAGATTACTAAATTTTAAATTTAGTTCTATTACGAATCTTAATAGAGAATCAATATATATATATATATATATATATATATATATATAATGATTATACCAATAGACATTACTTCACGTAAATCTACTATATAGTTGCAAGAGTATAATTCTAGATATTTAGTGGAATTACTCTAGAATTAATTGGTTTAGTTAATAAAAAGGGTTTATATCAATTAACGAATATTATTTAAGCTTAGAACTATAGGTTAATTGGTTTCTTCGTCACCTTCTATTGCTATTTAGATATATAGAATATACAAATAAGAATATAAATGATTAATTATAAATACTCAATCATCATTTGAATCGAAAATATATAATTTAATTTTATATTTTGAATTTAGAATAAAATATTTCATAAAGTGAGATTATTTTATGAAATTTTGATTTTTTTTTTCAGATTTAATTGAAGTTTGTTGGAGAACAAACTATATCTGTGACATGTAATATCAAATTAGTTTAGAATAATCTCATTAGATTTGGAATGGAAATTGAAGTTTGTTGAAAAATAAACTATCAAATCATATTTGAAGAATCTCACTATACGAGATTATATCCTCAAATTAAAAAGTCATTTTTATAAAAATTTAAAAAGTTATTTTCAGATTTTATATTTAACTAGTAAATTTAATCTACTAAACAAAAGTAATTTTTCATGAAATTTATTAGATATCATCGATGAGATTTTATTTTGAAATTTTGTTTTCATAATAAAAAATTTAAAAAGTTAATTTTACTTTATTGTATATTTTGATTTATCAAATAAAACAATTAGTAGTGAGATTAATATTTGTAAAGATGTTTTCAACATGAAAATGTGAAAATCTGGTGTTGGATTTTGATATTTAAAAAATGTTATTTGTGGTATCTATAATTGCTAGGCATCCATATCTAATGTAAGGAGTATGTCGGAGAAGCTCTATGATTTTAAATATTAATAATATGTTTTAATGTAAAATGTGATATATAATTTTAAATTTCCGTTTGTATTAATGATAATTATGAATGTATGAGAAACCCGATTCAGATAATAGTCAAATTATGTTAGTTGTTTGGGTTAAGATTTTTCTTAAATTACGTAACGAATTGCATGTGAATATGCTGAAGACTCCTCACTGAAATTAATACCCTCGAACACACTCAATGCATAACCCACTGTGGAAGTTTTATCATATCATTGTGGAACTTTACCATTTCTTTTGGTTCTGCCTTTGACGATACCACTCTGACGTGAAATTGAAACTGATGATGATGTGGTGACTGTATCACGCTAAACATCTGTAATAAGTTGACGTATTGGCTCTAATGTGGATTCAGAATTCAACTTGAACTTCACCTGAGAACCTGATTTCTTTTGAGTCTTCTTCAAACAACCTTTAGAAGACGAATTCACAAACTTTGCAGCCTTATTACCTGTCATTATAGAACCCTGTAATACACACAAATTTGTAGAGCTTCTGTGTCCTTTTAACTTGACAAGAGCACCCCTACTAATTTTTATGGCTCCACCTACAGCTCTATACTTGTACACTTTCAAATCCAGAGTATTCAACGAGATCAAATTTTTCTTTAAATTGGGAACATGTCGCACATTACCTAGTGTCTTCACAACTCCATCAAACATTCTGATTCTGACGGTACTAATACCAACTATTTTACAAGGTGTGTTATTACCCATTAACACAGCACTTCCTGAAACGGTCTCATATGTCAAAAACCAATCCTGGTTGTCACACATATGAAATGAACACGCTGAATCCAGAATCCAATTTTTGTTTAGCTTTGAGTTTCCCTCTAAAACAATTAGAAGATCTCCATCACTATGGTCTTCTTCTTCTGCGACAACAACTTCACCGAACGTCATCGATTGTTTTTCTTTCTCTATAGCTCTCTTTATTTCATTATGCAATTTATAGCACTCAACTTTAATGTGTCCCCTCTTCTGACAGAAGTAACAGATTCTATCCTGGTTCCTTGACTTTGAACTGCCCTTCGAATTCTGAACACTATCACTGCCTTTGTTGTTTGACTCTCTTGTTCTTCCTCGAACGATGAGTCCCTCACCTTGAAACTCGGATCCAACAACAATCTACTTCATCTTTTCCTTTGATAACAAAGAACCATAAACATCTTCTAGAGTTAGACTTTCTCTACTGTATAAAATTGTATCTCTGAAAATGCCATATAACGCAGGTAACGAGCATAGTAAAATCAACTCAAATCCTCCTCATCGTACTTGCATCCCATAGTCTCCAATCTGAAACTAACTCTTTGAATGCAGCCAAGTGCTCTGTAATAGAAACTTCTTCTAATAATTGATGACAATAAAGTCTTTATTTCAACTGTAGCTTGCTAGTCAGGGTTTTCCTCATACACAACTGCTCCAATCTGAACCATAATTCAACGGCAGATTTCTCGTTCAAAATATCCTGTAAAATCTGATTTGACAAATGCAAACGCGTCAAAGATAGGGCTTTTCGATCTTTTCGAAGTTTCTACTCTTCACTCCAAGGCGTGGGCATTTTATCGAGTCCTAATAACGTATCGTCTATATCCATCTATGCAAGCACATCTCGCATCTTCACCTACCATAACTGAAATCTCGTATTCTAATCCAACAACAGAATATCGAATTTCAACGAACTCATCTCCCTAAAAATTTCAGAAATTTTCACCAAAAAATTTGAACCCAAAATATCCGCCCCACAACTTTGATTCTCAAATAATTCAGAAAAATTTTCGATTTCCCAACCAAAATTTTGAACAAAAAATCATAGCTTTTTGTACGAAAAACCAAACAAGAAATTTATCCCTAAATTCTATCAACCCTGCAATTCCAGAAATTTGGCAAAATTTGCAAAACGCCAAATCAACAAACAATTCACTGGTCAGTCAGAGAATGACTGAGCAGTATTGGACGAGAGACAGAACACAACGGCGTGACTCCCTTCTTAGAGGGTGGCTTCTTTGTATGTGAGTGATTGGCACTGTGCGACGGTGGTTGCTTCTTCTCGGCAGTGACGGACGACAGCTTGCAAGGGAGCCTTCTCTTCGGCAATGGCAGTGCACGGGCAAACAAAGTTGGACTCTCTGTTTTGGATCGACGGTAGAACGCAAGGGCTTCTTCTGTCTCTGCGTGCGACTGCTGGGCGACGACTTCTGTTGGAAAAGCTTCGTGGTTTCAAAGTTTCTGCTTCAATCGAAGAAATTTAACCAGATCTTGAGTTAAAACTATTAGATCAAACAAATTTGAACATGCATAATGCTTACAATAAAAAGCATGTTTTATTTCTCTCTTGTACACATGTTTATTAAAATTTTAGAGCTGAACTTATTTTGGTTTTTATGCATTAAAATTGTTTTAAATGGCACACAATGATGACACACGTCGCAGGCATTACGAATGCAGACAAATTTTTGCCATGTGTAGGATCTCAAGTAGGGGTGTGCATGGTCCGGTTCGGTTCGATTTTGACGAGGAACCGAATCAAACCGAACCGGTTGGTTTCAGTTTTGTAATTTCAAAACCGAAACCGGTTGTATGGAGAACCGGAACCGAACCAAAATTTCAGTTCCGGTTCTGGTTTTCTCTCATTTATTTTTGTTTTTTTTCATATATTATAATAAAATTGTATAAAAATTAAAAATGAAAAAAAAACAGACATTTAATTACCCTATCCACATTCTCAAGACTGAAATTCTCGTGGTATTTCAGTCTTCGTGTTCTGAAATACGGCAAGAAGAACCACAAAAGCATCAATTCTAAAAAACCACAACAACATCAATTTTGAAAAACCCACGAACAAAGAACCAAAAATTAAGAAATTCTTATTTCAAATTCACCTCTAATTCACTGAAATCAAAACGAGAGGTAAAGAAAATGGAGATTTGAGAAATAGACCTTCCTTGATTTTCAGTAAAGCTTCGAACAGAGACTTCTGATTCTTCCTCTTGAGCTATTTTCCAGTGTAGTGAATAAGCTGCTCTACGACGAGAGCGAAGTAGCACAGTGAGCCAACGACCGTCGACCAACTGTGAATTGTGAAGACTGAAGACGTCGACGAAGACGAACCGAGGAGAAGATGAAGACGAACCGAGGCGACTGTGAAGACTGAAGACCGAAGACGTCGACGAAGATGAACTAAAGCGAAGATGAAGACAAACTTGCAATTTTAGGAGACGGGAACGGATCGGGATTGAGAGTTGAGAGCCGGGAGCGTAGGGAGACTGGAGAGTGCAATAGAACTCAACTAGAGTCCGAGTCTAGAAAGGAAGAACTGAAGAAGCAGAAGCCCTAATTACATGGACGGTTCGGCTTCAATTTTTCAGGTTTGAGAATCTGGAACCGAAAACTGAACTAGAAATTTCGGTTCTTCCTAAAAAGAACTGAAATTCGATTATTATATGTGCAAAATCGAATCGAACCAAACCGACCCAAAACTAGCAATTTCGGTTTAGTTCTTTGGTTTCGGTTCGGTTTGCACACCCCTAATCTCAAGAAACCAACACAAACTCGACTCATGAAGGTCGACTCGTTTAATTTTTATGTGGTAGGTTAAATGTCAAATTTTGTTCAGTTGCCTCCTTTGAGTCGGGTTATTAGACTTGATGAACGGACATGTATAGGCTCGACTCGGCTCTTAGTGGTAGAGCATGAATTGGGGATGGGGTGGGAAGGAAAATGATTTTTCCAAAAGTAAATAAATAAAATTTATTTTTAGATAATCCTGGCAGTGTAGATTGTAGCAGAGCAGGGGTTGCAGCCTTCCCTCCTCCCTTCTTGAAGAGCAAAATCCTGAAACGGGAAGCTCGAATTCAATGGCTGTTTCTTCAATCTCATCTACTTTGATTCCCTCTTTCTTCATCTCCAACTCTTCCTCCTTCCTTTCTTCTAAGCCCGACCTCTTTTTCCTCTCTTTCTCTTCTACCCCTTCGTCGAAGCTCCGAGCCCTAAAATCCTCATTTCTGTCGACTAAGCTTTATGCCTCCCCCGAAGTTGTGGACTCCATCAATACCATAGAACCTGCTCCAGAAATCCTCGATGTAACTGAATCTACCGCCTTCGAGGTTTGTGGTTTCAGATTTTCTCGAAGGAGTTTTGATTTGTCTGTCTGAAATGTAAAAAAGGAAATACTTTAACTGAAACCGTGGCTAAGTTAGTTTTGTTGTAGTTGCATGAATTTTTTTTTTTTTTTGCTTGAATATTGGTGGTGACGTTATATAGCTGTTTATCCTTGCTTTCTCAGCAATCAGATAGAACTGTATCAGGTTAGCAAGATGCTCTTATTATTTATGGAGATAAATGTTGGGAGCATAAAGGAGTTATGAATTTTCTGTAATGGAGTTATCATTTGGTCTTTTCATTGAAGTAGATCGAAGCTGAAACATGATTACCTGTAGTTTTCATTGCAATTTCAGAAAAGAAATCTGGTTCTTGACATGAATAGTGAATTTCTTTCTGTTTTTCAGAGCTTCTCAGGAATCAAATAAGACTGTAGCATTTATACCTAGGTCGTCTTATTTGATGCAGGGACATATGTGGGAAAGATAAAGGAGTTCAAAGTTTTATATAATGGCTTTTTTTATTTGGTTTCATATTTTCACAGAATTGATCAATAATTTTCTGATGCTCTCTATTTTATATTTGTGTAGGGTGAAGATTCTGAGACACCTGGCCCTTCATCACTCAGTATTGGAGACGATGCAGATAAGGTTTTCTTTTCACTTGACTACTTGTTCATTCAAATTCTGCAACCGATCAAACTTAGCTTTTTGAAAACCACTCTGAAGATATGCAACATTGTATATATTGTTCATAACTTAATTGGCGCTTTCTGAAAAATGAATTGATGAATTCTGTCAAAGTTATGTATGTTGATTCTACAGTTCTTATAATTTACATTATCCTATGAATATTTGTGTCCCCAGATGGCGCCAAAGCAAAAAATTCGAATTAAACTAAGGTCGTACTGGGTGCCATTAATTGAGGACTCTTGCAAGCAGATAATGGATGCTGCTAGAAATACCAATGCAAAAACCATGGGTCCTGTGCCTTTACCCACCAAAAAACGGATTTATTGTGTCCTCAAATCTCCACACGTGAACAAGGATGCGAGGTTCCATTTTGAAATACGAACCCACCAACGACTTATAGATATTCTGTACCCTACTGCACAAACAATTGATTCTTTGATGCAGCTCGACCTCCCTGCTGGGGTTGATGTGGAGGTCAAGCTCTGAAAATGCAGTGCTGGGGGCATGGTAAAATTCCTTATCTTTTTTACATTTCATGTGTTGGCAAGGATTTGATATTAGACAAGTATGTACTGGTATGAATTTAAAACGATACAATTTATCAAGCAGTTTAAGAGCATGATGTATGATATTCAATTTCTTGATGTAAGTGTCATCGGTTAGGAGGCATGTTATATTTATAATGGGTTCTTTACACTTCCTTGTTTTTTTGGTATAAACTTTCTGATAATTTTTGGGTGGGTAGATAATAATGATAAAATATGACCAAGTGCCTGAGTCTTGAATATGGGAGAATACGATTTGATGTCGCACGATCTGTCTGTATATGCATTTCTGTTTTGCCTGTTCAATTACATTCCAAGTAGCTTTGGAAGTTTTTGATCAGGCAGTATTTTGAAAGATCAACTAGCATCTTTTATGCCGAGTGTCACGGTCCTACTTTCGAGGGACTAAAAGAGGGCCGTGCGGCACTCGTTGTTTTAGGGGGAACAACGAGTCAGCCTACGAAGTGCGTCAACGGCACCGATTGCCCACGACGTTAGAGCGAGCTTTGTGTCTAACGAGCGAGCAGTAAGCGAGCGAGATTAATTGAAAAGAGCGTCATTGAGCATAAAGAGAGTAGTTTGAATGTAAAAAGCCTTATCATTGATTGTTAGCAAATTACATTGGGTAGGGGGGTCTATGTGTAGTCATGCCTCTCCCCCTAAAGAGCATTCTGGACCATCTCCACTATGACAACATGCTATAGTGGTGAGGAGTCACTTGCCCAAAATGGAAATAAAAGAAATACAAGGAAATTACTGTAAAATGGAAATAAATCTAACTAAGCAGTAGGGGCGGCCATGGACAACAAGTCCTGGACAAGCCCGGATTGTTACATTCTCCCCCAACTGAGCTGTTGACGCCCTCGTCAACTTGTCTTCAGCTTGAAATCTTCAATCTTCTGTGCTTCATTCTCCAGGTTGTCTTCTTTCTCCTAAGTCACTTCGTCATCTCCAAGTCCTTCCCATTTGACTAGGTACTCTGTCTGTAGACGGCCGCCTGCCTTGACACTCCTTTCTGCTAGAATTTCTTCAACTTTCTTCTTCTTCCAGTAGTTGAGGGCGATGTCTGGTCTTGTGAGGTTGTTTCTGGTACTATCTTCATCATCGGGGTGATACGGCTTCAAGTTGCTGACATGGATTACCGAGTGAATTTTAAGCCACCCAGGTAGACCAACTCTGTAGGATGTCCGTCCAATCTTTTCGAGGACTTCGACTGGACCTTCATATTTTCGTACAAGCCGCTTGTCTCTCTTACCTCTGAATCGAAGCTGTTCAGGCAACAACTTTACTAACACCAAGTCTCCCGCTTTGAACTCTCGTGGTCGTCGCTTCTTGTCTGCCCACTTTTTCATGTGTTTTGAAGCTCGTTCCAGGTAGGCACGAGCTACTTCAATATTCTGCTTCCACTCTTTTGAGAAATTGTAGGCTTTTGGGCACTTCCCTGAGTAAGGTTGATCTAGGGTGTGTGGCATTGTTGGTTGTCTACCGCAAACTATCTCGAATGGGCTCATTCCTGTCGAGGAACTCTTCTGACAGTTAAAGCAGAATTGTGCCGCATTAAGCAAACTTGGCCAATTCCTTTGACTGCTGTTGATAAAATGCCGAAGATATTCTTCTAGTAAGCTATTGAAGCGTTCTGTTTGACCGTCAGTTTGTGGGTGATAGCTAGAAGAGATATTCAGAGTTGATCCCAATATTTTGAATAACTCTACCCAAAAGGCTCCAGTAAATCTTGTGTCCCGATCGCTGATGACACTTTGAGGTATCCCCCATAATTTTACCACGTTTTTGAAGAAGAGTTGGGCTGTCGTTTCTGCAGAGCAATATTTTGGGGCGGCTATGAATGTAGCATATTTGGATAAGCGGTCAATTATAACCAGTATTGCCTGGATGTCATTGACGGGTGGCAAGTTTGTGATGAAGTTGAGCGATACGCTTTCCCAGGGCTTTGCGGGCACTGGTAATGGTTCTAGCAAACCAGCAATTTTGTCTTTCTCGGTCTTATCTTGCTGACACACCAAGCAGGTCTTGGTGTATTGCATCACGTCTTCCTTCATCTTTGGCCAGTAATATCCCCTCTTTAGAAGGGCATAAGTCCTTTGCCATCCTGCGTGACCCGCCCAGAGGGTGTCGTGACATTCTCGTAACAGTGAGCGTCGCAGATCATTACTTCGGGGTACGTAAAGTCTGTTCCCCTTTGTTAGCAACAAGTCGTCTTCGATCCAAAACTGTCGAGTCTTCTTTTCTTGTACCAATTGCATTACGGCCTGAGCAGCAGGGTCGTCTTGTAGGCAGTCTCGAATCCGATCTTTCATGGATCCACTAACTCTACTTGCTTGAAGTTGGGATAGGTAACAAAGACTAGCGCATTCTGCTTTTCGACTAAGGGCGTCAGCTACCCGATTTGATTGTCCCGACTTGTGTTCGAACTGAAAATCAAATTCAGATATAAGCTCGTGCCACCGAGCTTGTTTGGCCGACAGTTTTGGTTGATTGAAGAAGTGGCATATGGAGCTATTGTCTGTCTTCACTGTAAATTTGGAACCCAGCAAGTACTGTCGCCATACTCGCAAGCAGTGTACTACCGCTAACATTTCTTTCTCAGCAGCAATATATCTTCTTTCTGCTTCTTTTAACTTGCGACTTTCGTACGCAATAGGGTGGCCATTTTGCAGCAAGACCCCTCCTAATGCGTAGTCAGATGCATCTGTTTCCACCACAAATGGTTGAGTAACGTCAGCGAGGGCTAGGACTGGACTCTGCATCATTGCATCTTTCAAATTGTCAAATGCATTTTGACATCCCTGGTTCCACTCCCAGAGAGTACCCTTCTTCAGCATTTCAGTAAGAGGAGCAGCCCTCTTCGAGAATCCCTCAACAAAACGTCTGTAATAGTTCGCAAGCTCCAGAAATGAGCGCAGTTCAGTAACAGAAGTGGGGACCCTCCAATCTCGGATTGCTTTGACCTTATCAAGATCCATGCGTAACTGCCCTTGCTCGATGATGTGACCAAGGAACTCAATGCTCTTCTGGGCAAAAGAGCATTTTTCTCTCTTTACGTATAGTTGATTTTGCCTTAGTCCAGGACAAGACGAAGGTGCACTTTATGTTCTTCCAGGCTCTCACTATAAACAACAATGTCATCAAGATATACCACCACAAATTTGTCGAGGAATTCGTGGAATACTTGATTCATGAGCGTGCAGAATGTTGCTGGAGCGTTTGTCAGTCCAAATGGCATTACTAGAAATTCAAAAGCTCCATACCTAGTCACGCAAGTAGTCTTCTGCTCATCCCCTTCAGCAATCCTGACTTGATAGTAGCCTGACCGCAAGTCGAGCTTCGTGAAGTACTTGGCCTTATACAACTGATCAAATAGATCAGTGATGAGGGGGATTGGGTACTTGTTCCGAACCGTGACTTTGTTAAGAGCTCGATAGTCAATGCATAGACGTAAGCTACCATCCTTCTTCTTCTGGAACAATACAGGTGCTCCAAATGGTGCTTTAGCTGGCCGAATGAATCCTGACTCTAGCAATTCATCTAGTTGTTTTCTCAACTCCGCAAGTTCCGGTGGAGCCATTCTATAAGGTGCTTTGGCAGGGGGCTTAGTGCCTGGAACCAGTTCAATTTGGTGATCAATATCTCTGCGCGGGGGTAAAGCTTTTGGCAGGCATTTTGGCATTGTGTCCTTGTATTCTTCCAAAACTTCCACCATTTCAGAGGGTACTATTTCTTCTTTTCCCTCGTCTATAATGGAAGGGACAAGGATATATGTGGGCTCTTGATTCTTCAACCTCTTTTTGAATTGCATTGCAAAGATCATCTTTATATTACAGGTACTCGGCTGTTTGAGAGTAGCGGGAACTACTGTTGGGTTGCTCCCGGTAATTACCATGCATTTAGCCGAAGGAATGGGGATGACCTTGTGTTCCATTAAGAACTCCATCCCCAATATAGTATCGAAATCGTCCATCTGTGCCACAATGAAGTCGACTGGTCCCGTCCACTTGTTCAATTTCAGTTGAGCTCTTTTTACCACCCCAACTACCGGCATTGCTTTTGCGTTCACCGTTTTCATCTTGCCAGCGTTCTCCTCAAGCCATAGGCCTAAGCGGCGAGCTTCCCTTTCTGTGATAAAGTTATGTGTGGCTCCCGAGTCAATCATAGTGCTCTTGGTAGCCTTATTATTGACAAGACTTTCCACGTACATAAGACCTTTATCCGGCGTTCTTTTCAACTCTGCCATTTGTTGTTATACTGCTGATAAGAACGTCATTGTCCCAACTTCTGCAACTTCTGTAGGTTCTACTTCGACAACTTCTTCTATGGGGTTGTCATTAGTAATCGACGCTTGTAGAGCTGTTAATGCAGATCTATAGGGGCATTCAGCCACTCGATGTGGTCCTTTGCATTAGAAACAAGACATAGGCTTATTCGTTGGTCGTTGGTAGTTAGCTCCCCTCGATGTCTCTTGGCCCTCTCTTGGGACATATGGCTTTCTTTCAGCGGCATTCGGGTTTGGTCTAAGGGGCTTCGTGTTGTTTGAATTATTGGGAGGATTCTTTTTCTGACTAGGATTCTCGTTGGAGTAGTCGAATAGTCTTTCGGCAGCAGCAAGGGCGCTTGAGAGGGTCTGCACCCTCTGTTCATATAACTTTGTCCTGGCCCACGGTTTCAATCCCTCGATGAAGGTGAAGATCTTGTCTTTCTCTGACATGTCTCGAATATTTAACATGAGCCCTAAGAACGTTTTAACGTACTCGCGGATGCTGCTAGTCTGTTTTAGTTCTCGCAGTAGTCGACGTGCATTGAACTCGACGTTTTCAGGAAAGAACTGATCCTTCAGCTGCTTTTTGAGCTCTTCCCAAGTATCGATGGTGCAGTTACCATTGCAAATATCATTGTATTTCGACCTCCACCAAAGTTTTGCATCTCCAGTAAGATGCATCGTGGCCAAGGTCACCTTTGACTCATTATCAGTTTTAGTTGCCTTGAAGTATTGTTCCATGTCAAAGATGAAATTTTCTATTTCTTTGGCATCGCCGGCTCCCCCAAAGGATTTTGGCTCTGGGATTTTCACTCTACTGGGTTCAACCGAACTTGAAGCTTGAGTTTGGTTTCCCATGGCCCTCATCGTGACATTTAATTTCACGTTTATTTCAGCGATCTCAGCTTTGAGGGATTCAAACATTGTCTTGAAGTCTTTTGTTAGGCCAGTCACGGTGCTTGATAGTTGAATACGAGCTTGGTCGATCTCTTCGACACGCTCCAGGACCCCAACTATAGCACTTGTGGAGCTCTCTCCACTTTCTACTCCTTTTCCCTTTTCTGGTCGGGATTCGAGGTTCTCCACCCGATCAATCAGCTCTTGGATCGGGATGGTGTCTATTCGGTTATGAACAACAGCAATTTCAGCAGGAAATTCAAACATTTCCTTCATTCTTTTCTCTAGAAACCGAATGTTATCAGGGATTTCTTGGAGATACTTCATCTCCTCTTCCAGCTCGATTAACCGTTCAAGCTGATCCATCGACGAGCTTGTTTTTTCCGGCAAATTCTTTTTCGGCATGTTTTCTTGCGATTTGAGCCAACCTGACTCTGATACCAACTATCACGGTCCTATTTTCGAGGGACTAAAAGAGGGCCGTGCGACACTCGTTGTTTTAGGGGGAACAACGAGTTAGCCTGCGAAGTGCGCCAACGGCACCGATTGCCAACGACGTTAGAGCGAGCTTTGTGTCTAACGAGCGAGCAGTAAGCGAGCGAGATTAATTGAAAAGAGCGTCATTGAGCATAAAGAGAGAAGTTTGAATGTAAAAAGCCTTATCATTGATTGTTAGCAAATTACATTGGGTAGGGGGGTCTACGTGCAGTCATGCCTCTCCCCCTAAAGAGCATTCTGGACCATCTCCACTATGGCAGGAGTGAACATGCTATAGTGGTGAGAAGTCACTTGCCCAAAATGGAAATAAAAGAAATTCAAAGAAATTACTGTAAAATGAAAATAAATCTAACTAAGCAGTAGGGGCAGCCATGGACAACAAGTCCTGGACAAGCCCAGATTGTTACACCGAGCCTGACCTGGGCCTCTCGGCAGCAGCTGGGCGGGTGAGCTTGTACAAAGACAAGTGTTCATTCCCGTAAGTTGCCTGGTAAAAAAGAAAAATGTAGAAATTGGAGAAGTTGGTCAAGGACATCTCTGAATGATGACTACTGTAAAAAATTAGAGTCTTGTATGCGAATTTAGTTGAACTTTTATTGGGAACATGGTTAGCTCTCATTATAAATTTATGAAGTCTTCTAAGTCTAGTAACACGAAAGCAATTGCGATGAGAATTGGATCAAATTGGTGACAATGCAGGTAAATGGAAGACCCAGGTTGTTAGTAACATTGGCCGAGGTCTGGTTTGGAAGGAACAGCAATCTGATTTTATTTGGGTAGTTTTTCAAAACACGTGTCCCGCTCTCTGACTTGTTTGGGTATGTGTATGCAATTAACTTTTGAAGGCTCCGGAGAGCCAATTATGGTGGTGCCTAAATGTGGGCCCCCTCTTCTTATCTTTTTAGGCAACAAAATCTACATCAATTTTATGTGTCCATTCAAATTGATAATAGATTGAAGAATAAGGCCAAACTACTTGAGTGCCCACCAAATCAAAAGTTTTTAAGTTGTTTTGCTTTCAACAAAGGCCTCCACCAGGCCGGTTTTAATTTCATTCCACCCTAAATTAGAATAGCTGCTAATACCTCTGGCCAGTGCCCAATATTTATCTTTTAAATTGAAGTTGAGAATGGAACTTAAACTAAATCAAACCTTGGTCCAATTAGAGTGGTTCAGACCGAACCAAACCAAATCCTCCGCCCAAAATTTGAGTGAATTTTCAAGGAAAAAGGAATCAACAGCAAAATTGATGGGGTTGAAGGCGGACTGGGACTGGGACTGGGACTGGGTCCTCTCGACAATCTCCCTTCGAATATCCACCATGTATTATTTTATTTTCTCTCATTCCATTTTCCTGAGAAAATCTCCCATTTTCCATGAAACTTCTAGCCGGAACTCCCCCCGTGTCTGCTCCACATTCTACAGCTTTCGTTCCTATTCCCGCCTTCTCCCAACATCTGTCGCCGCCTCCCTTTTCTTTCTCCGAGAATCTCTTATCTTCTCGACTCTTTTCATTCGCACCGCCAGTTTTCTTGATTCACAAACAGAAATCCACTTCCATGCCCGCTTGTATCCTCACTTCCAAAGCCTGTCCACTTTCTTACGATCCAAACGCGTCCCAAACCGATAATACTTCCTGCAAAATGATGAAATTTTGTAGACCTAATTTTCCCGATTCTTCAACGTGTGCTCCGATTTGCCAAAATCTTTCGAGAAACTTAAGTGCTAGTGAAATCATGGAAGAGATTAATCGCGACGACGACGATGTCGATCTATGGCTGAAAATCCAAGAAGAAGCTCGATTTGATGTGCGGCAGGAACCAATTCTGTCAAATTATTATTGTAATTCCATCTTTTCACACAAATCGTTGGAGGGTGCCCTAGCTAACCACCTCGCTATTAAATTGGGCAATTCCAGTCTCCCCAGCAATACCCTGTACGACTTGTTTCTCGATGAGTTTTCCAACGATATAGACATTTTGGAGGCAGCCAAGTATGATTTGAGAGCTGTGAAGGAGCGAGATCCAGCCTGCATAAGCTTTGTCCATTGTCTATTGAATTTCAAAGGCTTTCTTGCTTGCCAAGCGCATAGAGTAGCTCACAAACTATGGTCGCAAGGAAGAAAAGTGTTAGCTCTCTTGATTCAGAACCGAGTCTCTGAGGTCTTCTCCGTTGACATTCATCCAGGAGCCAAAATCGGATGGGGAATTTTACTTGATCACGCCACCGGAGTAGTCGTCGGAGAGACGGCGGTCATCGGAAATAATGTTTCGATTCTGCATAATGTTACTTTAGGAGGAACCGGGAAGGCTTCAGGAGATAGACATCCGAAGATCGGCGATGGAGTTCTGATCGGTGCCGGAACTTGTATTTTAGGAAACATCAAGATTGGTGAAGGGGCAAAGATCGGAGCTGGTTCGGTGGTTTTGAAAGAAATTCCACCACGAACGACAGCAGTGGGAAATCCAGCTAGATTGGTAGGCGGAAAAGAGAATCCATTGAAGCTTGATAAGATTCCCAGTTTCACCATGGATCATACTTCTCACATAACAGAGTGGTCTGATTATGTTATCTAGATTTCGAGGTTTTGATGGGAGTTTTCATTGCGGATCGATAAAGTTTTTTTATGGGAGTTTGATTAGCTTAATCAACCGTAAGAACTTGTTTATCTGACATCTCGGAGTCATCGGCCATCTGCAACTCAATCTACATCATGAATTGGGCTTCAATATTTGGAAGAAAAACATAAAAGCTCCCAGCAAATCTAGGTACAATATTAGAGTACATGCTCAATTTCATTTCATATTTGAATTTGAATGTACCCATATAGAATTTTGTCGTCCTAGGTAGGAATTATCCACAGAGAGTGAGTCAGTCTGTCACGAAGATGATGTATTTCGTAGTTGGGCATGGAGCTCTTGCATCGTTCTCTTATGTACCGCCAGTTTGTGGCTCTAGGCGGTGGTACAGCCTAAAATTTTGATCTGAAATGGTTCGGGTTCTGCAACAAACATCATCAGAGAACTGAGAAATTTGGCACCAGTTTACATAAATAATTAGGGATTCGTACGGGAACTAGATTTTTAATTTTTGATTCATCATGCGATAATAGTAGATCTACATTCCAATTTTGCCATTTGGTATTCATTTATTTGGAACCTCGGCCAATGAGATGGAATCAAAGCTCTTATTTTCTCTTGAGTAATAAATAGTTCGGGAAAGTCTTGGAGTGAGTCCGGTGAAAAACCTCGACAAAAGTACAAAGCACAGCGGGGTCTACTGTTCTTCTTCCCATTGGGAATTAATAATGCTAGTTGACCAGTCCATAAATGGATGACTTATTTATCATGCACCAGATGTAAGCAAAGAGTTTACAGTTGGAAAATACGGTAAACTCATTTATTCCAAGAGTAAAGCGGGAAGAAGAAGCTGCACTTGACTTTATCCAATTCTGAAAACTAGAAAGACCAAGACTGTGGTTGATCTTGGGAAACCTACTAAGAGTTTTGTCACATCCATAGACCTTTTTCAATTATCTACTACCAGCAACCTCCAAGTTGTTAAGGCGTTTTCTTGATAGGACGGATTATTGTAAAATTCGAGAATTTTCAAGATAATAGCTCTCACGAGTAAATTTTTTTGCATTAAAATTTAGTCATAACGTTGAAAAGTTGGCTTGAATTGTTGCGTAGCGATCACGTGTGAAATTTTAGTCAATTAGTCAAATTGGTGGAATTGAAATTTTTGAATGAAAAATTTATTTAAGAAACAAAATTAGAAAATAAAATTTGATCGATAAATGTCATTGGGCAAAGTTCGGCAGAAGTCAGTATTAAAATGGGAAATTGAACAAGAGATTAAATAATATGTGATATTTATATTTAAGTATATAGGAAGTATATATTAAATGAATAAATGAAAGTTGAATAAAAGAAATAAGTAAAGTGAAAGGAAAAGAAAGGAGAAAGGACAGAAAAGGAAAAAGTGGGGGAAAAGTCCAATTGGGAGGGAAATGAAATATGGGAAATGATTAAATAAAAGAGAGTGGTGTACATAACAAGAGAGAGAATAAATTGAAAGTGAGAAAGGTGGCAGTAATGAAATAAAAGGATAAGAAAATAATTGAATAATGAAGGAGACGGATTTTAAAAGAGGGATAAAGTGAGGGAGAGAGAGAGAGAGGGAAGCAGCGGGTGAGGGCTGCGGGAGAAATTGGAAAAAGGTAAAAAAATAGGGTTTCCCCTTCTGGCTTCCGCACTTCGCGCGAGAGGGAGAATGACTGCGGCTGAAGGGTTTCGCCGTTCACGGGAGAGGCGAGCTTCGGCGACGGCCTATAATCGCGACGAACCAGTGGCTTCAGCAACGCCTCTCCGCCGTTCTCCATTTTTCGATTGAGGTGAGGGCTCTGTTGTTTTTGTTTTGTTTTTGTGTGCGTGATAATATGATAGATGACTCTTGCTTTGGCATCGAGGTCTTTTGATTTAAGCCGGAAGAAAGACTAAACTGCAGTAGGATTGCGAACCAATTGCTTCAGCAATGCAAGACTTTCTCTTTTTTGACAAATTCGGGGTCTTTTGTCGCATGGTAATACTCCTCCAACGGCTCCTCCGTGGAGCATGCAATGAGCTCATTTAATTGTCCTGGACTTATCCTAATCTGTTTTCCAAACAGAAAACTCCTCAACTCTCTATCATTTGATTTGTCCAACTCCAAATTAGCATAAAACAGTTTGACAGGTCTCTCATAGAAATAACTTTCTATTGTGCACAGTCTATCCAATCCAATTCGTTCAAACATTGTCTTCAATCCAAAATCAGCAAATGAATTGAAATTTACCTTCCTGGATGTGATTATTGCACTGGGTACAATGTCCTTCTCGTACCGTACACGGGCGGAGGCTGAGCTGAACATCCTAGGTTCTACAAACTGCACTGGACCCGTCGTCTCGGTGGGAGCCACCACCTGATGCTTCTTCGACGCTTGACTATTCCTTGGTGCCATTTTTAGATTCAAAACTCGGGGGTTCGGGAATTCGTCGGGGGAAATCGGGAGTTCTCTCGCGATTTGAAGTACAGGGCGATTGGGCGATTTCTAGGGCTTGCACGCCCTTTGCGAGTATAAGCAGCGTTTTGTCATCCGTCAGGACGAAAACGCGGTCGTTTTGGTTATGACGGACGTCCGTCATGTTCAGACGGACGTTGTCCAGAGGCTGATGACGTGTTATTTAACGACGGACGCCCGTGGTCTTCCCACGGCCGTCCTTCATAATGGAGAATTCTGACGACTTAAGATCGCATGTGACCCGCACGTGATCCAATTAATTTGGATTCACGACTAATCGTTCGATCCAGACGAGGATCCAACGGACAAGGATCGACGTCCATATTTGCCAGGCGGATTAAATCCTGAGCGTCGATCCGAGGCACATCCCTCGCTCGATCCAACGGCCAAGGATCGACGTCCGTCATCGCATCTGGCAGGGACGCCAGATTCAATCCTGGCCGTCGATCCAGACGAGGAACGTTCCTCGTCGATCCAACGGCCAGCGAATGTCGTCCTTCGGTTGGCTCTGGACGAAACGAGCGTCGTCTCTGCCATCGCCCTTCGAGCCGCAGTGAAGGACGAACGGGGGGTACAAATGTTCGACGTTCGTCTCTGCCATCGTCCTTGGATTCCGTTCAACGCCGCTAGACAGGGTATAAACGGGGCATCAACCTCAACGGTCCTAGACAGAAATCGTGACTGCGAGGTCGCTGGCGACATTTTTTCATAGTTCAGGGTTTTAGTTGTTAAAAAATAATCTCCAAGGTTTAACTTGTCGTTGATTACAAACTATAAGGTCTGCAGTGTTATTTACCCAAAATATTTTAAACTATATATTTTTATGATAAGAATTTTGGGCCATTCTATCTGTAATCCTTGCACGAACACTAAAAGAATCCATGGCAAATAAAACACATGTAACTATACCTAGAGACTAATAACTTTAAGAGAGAAAATTAAGTCTCACAAATTGATCTTTGGCCCACTCGTTGAAAGGCCGTTACTATAGGCTGAAGGCTGCCTTTGAGTTTGACCCACGAAGAAAGTTACATTTACCTGAAAAAGTTTGTTTGAGATAATTGTTTGCACTTTGCAGGAGAGCCGTTCCTCGTCGGCTTTGCCGTGCATCAAAAAAGGAGGCTCGTCGAGAAGGTCTGTCGAGGAAACTTCGTCTGTCTGTACGTAGAGGAAACATATCGGACTCAAGAGATTGCAGACAGATGCATTTTGTTGAAATTGTGGTAGGAAATTCTGCATTAAAGAGAGCCTTTACTGCTTAGTCTTGAGCACGAATTGAATTGGATGTCTTCATGCATTATGAATGTCCCTTTTATATAAAAAGTTTGAGTTACAAAAAAATAGCTGAAGAACAGCAATTATATATATATAAGTAGAGAGTATAATTATACATTAATTAATAATTCTATATAACTAACCAAAATCTTAAATTATTAACTTTGTTTCAAAAAATTTAAAAAGAATTTTGGAAATCTGACAAAGAACATTGCGGCGTTAATTCAAAATGTGTAGGTGGTGTCTAGAATGCCTGACTGTTTCTGTTCAGGGTCTGGTTTATTTTGGCTCCAGAAAGTGGCATTTTCTGATCATTTTTGCTCTCTCTTTCTCTCAGCACAAAACCATCACTCGTAGCGCAGATTAGCAGGCTAGTCAACAATGGAGGTAGGAGAGTATCTTCAATTTTCCAATCCAAGACATTTGCAGCCAACAACTCAGAGACAAAACCAAGGAAAAGCGAGCCTAATAACGTAGAGCAAAGACTGTCTCTCAGAGGGCAAAGCAAACAGTTGAAACAAGTTCCTCTCTCCGTTGTCTTCTTCCAACATCTTCAGATCTCTTTTCTTTTCTCTCTCCAAAAAGAAGCTGAAAAGAGAATGTTTGAAGATAAAAACATTCAAAATCTGGAAAAGTGGCACAACCTCCCAAGCCATTGAAGGACTTTTGCGACAGTCCGACCCAAATACCTTTCCTTTATTCCCATCAACAAACACTTCCAAAATACTACCTTCCACCCTCGACCAGATTTTTTCTGTTCCTTCACGTTCACCAACCAAAACTAAGATTTCATATTCTAGCCTACCATCCCAAAGCAGTATATATATATATATATATATATGGTAGTACGTTTGTGTTTATCAGCTATTTTAGTATATTTGAGTAATCTGAAAAATGGGAAGGGAGAAAAGTGGTACCAGAGAGAGGAATTCATCCATTGCCCTGCTGCAGGAAAGGTTTAGGCAATTGCAGAAAGCAAAGGAGTTGAGAGAGCAGAGAGAACAACTCCACACAGCCCTTCTTTCTGACCAAAGAACACTACTTTTCCACTCCGGTCTGATTCCTCAGGGGAGGTGGTCCAACTTTCTGATCAGACGTACTCATTACCCAACCGCAGAAATGATGTTTCTTTCAAAGTTAGATTCAAGAGATGGAGTCATGAACAGAAGAAACAACTTTGATGATTCAGATGTTGATACTTCTCTTCATCTGTGAAAAAATTTGACAACATGAATATAACATTTGTACTTGCTTCTCATATTGTTCTCAATCTCACCCTTTTCCTGTGTTTAAGAATGAGAGAACAAAATGAGTAGTGCAGCTAATTTCGACGGCTGTTATAATTATTATGAATTCTGATCGTCATTTAGATAGTCATTTGAGACGCCTTCATTGGGTGTCTGTGAATATGAATCCTCGCCATTTTCTACACTACTTGAATCCTCATCACTGCTCCATTTTCTCTTCATGATTTTGGGAATCAAACTAGCCACCCCTTTGCTTTCCAGCACTGTGACATCATCTTCGTCATCATTTACCCTCTCGAATCGGACTGCACTCACCTTTCTGGCATTTCCAGCTAGAATCTGCAAAATGAAAACGTAGCACTGACCTTAGTCTGCCGCTACTAGCAAAAACAACCATTCTAAGAGCCATCTTTACTGGGTTCTATTTGTTATTAGCTCACAACAAGAGAAACGAAAACGTTTAAAATTTTCAAAAACCGGAAAAAAAACTTAAGAATCAATAACAGGATTTGTTGTTTTGAGAAATAAAAATGATTTCCAAAAGCTGTGAACGGAAATCGTAGATGAATTCTAAGAACTTGTGTTGTTGCTATGTCAATACATGTCTTGTAATTGTTAAAGCTTTTGTTGATTTAGTATGCAAATTATGAATATTTAATAGAGTTGAAATTTAATTTCCTGTAATTATGATACGAATTCAGAGAATTTTTATGGGCATGTGCAATTCAACAGGTAACTGCTCTTCTTTTATTTATCGAATCGGAATTACAAGTCGCACCAACTCTCGAGAGGTTGGGCACTCTCCTCAACTCCCCTTATACAGAATTACTAACATGAATAATACCTCTGCCTTTCCCTTCCCTATTATCAATACTCCCAACCAATTCTGATAACTAACAGTTAGTTTTTAACAGTTTTCTTCCTCCTACTATATGTAAACCCAGTAGGAGGCTTATCAAAATAAAATAAGTATTTGCAACATAAAATTGTTTTTCAGTGATAAATAATTCTTTTTATTTAAACATTTTTGAAAAGCGAAGCCTCTTTGAAAATAATAGAAAACATATGAACAAGTAAAAAATTGGGAAGACTACATATTAAACCCGAAAAGAAATAAGGTTTAAAAATTAAGTGTAACTATCTATGGAAATAGTTCATATTTTTTGAAAATGATAAAAAAAAAATCAGCCTTTTTCATTTTTCTTATGTCTACCCTGTTCTTTGTTTCTGAACTAAAAATTCTTTTGGACTTTTTTTCCCCAGTTTCGTCTTGGGAAATCAGGTAAACCCTTGTTTTTTGGTTGGTGTGTCAAAGTATAATCAGTTTCTAAAAAGCCACGTACTGCCCACTAAAAAGAACCAATCAAAACTATTTCCAGTTATCACCCCACTTTGATACCTAGTGAAAAATGGCAACAATCAAACCAAAATCACAGAATTACATGTAACAGAACTAAACAAAAGCATACCTCAATCTTAAAAACCAGATGCTTTTCCTTTTGATTCTGGTGGTCAGGATTGGCCTCCTCGTTGTCTTCTTGATTTTCCTTTTCAAGAACCACTTTGATGCTCTCACCAGTCCTCGGGATATATCCAAAAGCTTCGCAGATGAAGCCCGACACCGTCTCATATTGATGACCCTAATTAATAAAAAAAACAAATGAAGATTACATGATAATTACAGACCATATGTCGACATTTGACTGAACCAAAAAATCACTATCAACCTAAAAGCACATTTTCTAACGGAAAATTATGGTCCATTACAGCATATCTTAAGAGGCTGATAATTTATCAAGGTATAAATAATAGGTTGGCAGCTTCTGATGTCAGCCTCCAATCTGTTCCATAGAAGTAGAGCAATGATATGAAACTTACTTTGGTACCACGAAGAAATTGAACATAGTGATCTTAAAAAAACTCATGGCATGTATAGGAATGTTCAGGAGATCATTTGAAAACTGAGTCTTAAATTTGTTCTTGGAAACAATATTTTTTCATTAATATTTCTTCTTCAAGCAGAAAAAAGGACGTTTTTCAAAACATATTTTTGTTATATCCAGGAGGAATAATTATTTTTAGAATTTTTTCCAAAAATAGGTTTTCAAAACATGTTTAGCTACGCTAATTTGAATTGCTTAAGAAAAACATGATGGACAGGGAGGAAATCAGTGTTGTTTATAATGAGAGAGGGTAATTTTGTAAATTGGAGAAAGAGAGTGTGTGGAAAGTTTTAAGGGAGACGGTTGGAGTTAATAAAACCACCAGGAAGTTATAAAGAAGGAAACTTTTGGATACATAGAATTTTGAAGATCAATTGTTTGAGAAAAAGAGGGTGATTCCAAACTTGTGGTTTCCGGGTTTGTGGTGTTGTGTGTTAATGTTTGTGTTGTTTGTGAAAAGTGGTTGTGGGTGTTGATGATTCTGACTCCCGTAATTTGACCTGGTTGCTAGACGACAACGATCAAGGGTGTCCGCCAATTGTAGGTCCACGCGAGGAGCAGCGATACAGCAATCAAGGGTGTCCACCGGTTGTGGGTAGACGCGAGGAGCAACGGTACCTTGGTTACCCGCGATCTGATTTGTACCGAAATGAGGATGATTGGGACAGAGCTGATTTTCATTACAGTGGAGAGAGAAAGTCTTATTTTTTAAGGGAAGAGAAAAACAGTCCCACGAGTTTTCGCAGAAGAGGGGAAGTACTCCAAAAAGAAAATTAATTGTGTTTGACGGGGATAATTGGTCAGCTTGATTAAAAAAAGCAGAAAGGTATTTTTGGGTCACTAGAATACATCCTGAAAATAAGGTATACATGGCCTCTAATTATATGATCGGAAAAGCATAAGATTATTATGAATGGATAACCGAAGAAGAGTCACACTTAAGTTGGGAGGACCTCAAATTTGCGTTCGGACTACGTTTCGGGCCCAAGGAATTTCGTTCTAATCAAGAGCAATTAATGGGGTTACAACAAACTGGAAGTGTGCAAAATTACGGTGAGCAATTCCAAGAGTTGGCTACAAAATTCGAGGCATGGATAGAAAAGCCGTGCTGGGAGCTTTTTAAAATGGATTATCTTGGGAGATTCAGGTTAATGTCTGTATCATGCAGCCCAAAAATGTATACAAGGTTATGATGTTAATCCTAAGATATGAGGTCAAAATACAATCTTTACATTAGAGAAAATAAGTTCGGGTTGAATTTTTATGGACCTAACAAGAACTTGATCCAAGGAATGATGACTCAACCGAATAAGCTTCAATTGGAAAATGTTCTTGATCAGGCCGACACAAACTCACTTCATTATAGCCAAGGGTATCCTGTCCCTTCCCATAGAGTACGGATTACTGACCAAGGAGCGAGTAGGGTAGCCATCACACAGACAGCAAGGCAAAGACGATGTGAAGATAATCTATGTTTTCGTTGTGGTGATAAATGAGAAGCGGGTCACCAGTGCAAACCGAGTTTACAACTATTAGAAGAGGAGGATTCTAAAGTTGATACCGAAGAGAAAAATATTCCAACTCCGATGAAAATATTACAATGCCGGAATGGATCCAATGGCCCAAAAGTATTAGTGCAATGGGAGAACTCTCCAAAAGGGGAGGCTACGTGGAAACCAGTTGCTAATATTCAAGTTCGTTTTCCCTACTTCGACCTTGTAGACAATGTCTCTTTGAAAGAGGGGAGTAGTGATGGACCATGAAGAAATCGATTTGGTGTTGTTTATAATAGGAGAGGGTAATTTTGTAAATTGGAGAAAGGGAGTGTGTGGAAAGGTTTGAGGGAGACAAATGGAGTTAATAAAACCACCAAGAAGTTACAAAGAGGGGAACTTTTGGATATAGAGAATTCTGAAGATCAATTCCCTGAGAAAAGGATGGTGATTCCAAACTTGTGGTTTCTGGATTTGTGGTGTTGTGTGTTAATGTTTGTGTTGTATGTTTATTGTTCTATATTCTGTAATTTCTAAGTGTTGTTTAGTGCAAACCGTGTACGGTGAAGAAGTGTTTCAAAATTGTAATATGTGTTTTTATAAAAGGTTGGAGATTTGAAACCCAACAAAACAGTACTCAAAAAATGCTCATACAACAATTTAATAATAATAATTACCTCAGGCATTTTAATGTTTAAATCTTCAGAGAGCTGATCAATGGAAGTGTTTGCATCCACATCATATACACCTTCTGCTCGCATCACAATGTAGCCAGTTTTCTTTTGGATTTCCTCCTGTTATAGAAAATACCATTTTGGAAAATCAACAGAGCACATAATCTGCATGCCAACCATATCAGCTCAAATATCATTAATAGCTGTCACAAATATTAATTTCTTGAATAGATAGTAAAAGTGAATTTTCTTTCTTCCCTAAACATCTAAAGCTTCTATTCACTGCACTAAGCATGTTTAACCTCAATTGACGAGAGATGAAGGCAGAAAGACCAAGGTGGTATAAATTCAAGAAACCAAAAGAATTCATTCGTCTTATAAAGAGATTTCACAAAAGAAAACTCAAAGAAAAAAAAGGGTTTAAGGAGCTCTACCTTTGAATCATTTTCATCAAAGATTTCACCGACAATTTCCTCAACCACATCTTCCAAGGTCACTAACTGTTTCATTGAATAAATGGAAAACAATGAATTTCTTGAGGTTCTATAAAAATAATAGATTCATAATGATAACATAGAATACTGTATTCTTTTGCAAACTCTGTGTTGGTTTATAATTATCTTAAAGGATGAAGTACTGGATGAGGCAATTCACAAAAGCCACAGGGCTTTACTATCATCACGTGAAAAGCATATATAACCTATCCTCCTTTCTAAACAGATTAGGAAAAATAAGAGGAAAGGAAAAATGGAAAGAAGGTGATAACAGATCAGGAATGAGGAATGACAGTTAGTCAGGAATGAGTTCTAACGATGCCTCTTTGCTTGATGAGTTCAAACTACCCACTAGAAACTTCCAACTTTGCTCCAATTGCCTAAGATCCTCCCAAAGGTGGAGAGAAGCACAGGATTCCGCCAACGTTGAATTTTTGCAAATAATTTCTAGGTGGACTTATTGTCTCTATTTTGCCAAACAAACCTCCAATCTTTTATTGTAACATAAGATGATCAGAGTGAGGATGAAACATCGGTCCCTAGTCAGTTGAACAGATCTTTCTTGCCGAAAGGACACTTGCTCTACTTTTCCAACACAACGTTAAGTTTCTCTACGATCTTCTGCAACGAACTTCTAATCTGCTGAAATTCATAATGAATTACTTTTTGCATAGAACCTAACTCTTCATTCATCAATCATACACGATCTTCGATTATATTTCCAAACATCGAAATGCTCTAATACCAATTTGATAAGAACCCAAATAATTTAATAAAAACTAAATAAAATTGATATGATAGAAAAATGAAATTACAACAATATTGCAGAAATTCGAGAGATATGCTAGCTCTCCCCTTAGAAAATTCACTTTCACAAAATACTTTTGATGATTCTTCAACACATTCCTCTCCTCCTTTGAATAGATAACTTTTAGAGAATCCTATAATACATCCATTTATAATGACAACCTTTCATACCACTACAATTAATAATAAACTATTCTCCTTCATCATTACATGCATTCTCTACTTTCTTATTTCTTTTTTTTTAGAATAAATGAATTTAACTAGAGGTTTATTAGCTTCCTCTGAAATTGTATGAATATGATAAGCCTCCCACACGATTTACATGTAGGAGGAGAGGAGGCAGAACTGCTAATTCAATAGCTCTTCTAAATGGTTACATGGCTAAGTTAGCTGAAGGAAGCCAGTTGTTTAGTAAAGAGGTTGAGAGATTAATTGATAATAACTAACTTGTTGATAACTAAGTTCTAGAACTAGGAGAATTAGTAGAGATCTAAGTTCCCAAAATTCTGGTAGTTAGTGATATAAAAATCCGCACTCTGACGACAAAATTTAGCCCTAATCCATACCCATTCGGGGGTGGAAGTGTTGCAGAATTGGTGATGATGAGATCAAAAGCTTAGAAAGAACCATTCACATAATGGTCGAAAAGAAGGACCTACAAAGGTTACCGACATTGGACAAGTTAGGAAAGCTATTGTTAATAGAACAAGGCAACTTAATTTTGTGAGAACAAGTGGTGAAAATAGTAGCTAGAGACTAGGGTGAACATCCATAAAAAAAAAAAGAGGATTTATCTCACCAAGTGATATGATGCCTAGCGAACTTGAAAGAATAAACCCCAAGTCTAGCAACAATGCTAGAATTCGGCAATTACCTTAAATCTAACCACGAATCTAGAAAAATACCACAAATCTAGAATTTACCTCTACTCCTACTTCTAAGTGTTTCCTAATGCTCAAAATGAATCCATGATGCTTCTCACCTCTTACTGCCTTCTTTTTTATCCTCCTTAATTTCTCGTCCTTCCTTATGAAGACTCACTAACTCTCTAACAAACTTTGTCACCTCATAATGATTATTTCTAACTTTGCCCCTCTTAGCTATGGCCTCCTTGACATAAATCTTCTCTCTATTTAACTCTCAATAAGAGAATCAGGAAATAAAATAAACTTGCAATAAAAAATATTTCCATTTATCGGATGCATCAATTGTTTTCTCTAAAAATTGGAATTGCCAATTTTTCTGGGGATTGGCTTGGAGGGTAGGACTTCTTGTGTGGAAGGATACTCCAACATTAACCAACTAAAAGATTATGAGAAGCTGGATTTGCAGTGATATGCCCAGAATAATCAGCTCTTGCTTAGTATCAGTGAGAGAATGGTTTTTGACAATCTCACTCAAGGAAGGATTTTAAAAGATTAATTTTGCAAAGCTTTTGGCATACCAAATACGGCATAAATTGAGATAGATTAATTATTATTAAACAAGGAGATTTCATAGAAAACTACACTTGCAGATACGAAGTATCATCTTTGGTCTCCCTAAAGTCCAAGAGGAAGTGTTGATGAGTGTGGTCTTCAAAGACTTCATAATTAGATTAAAGGGACATGAAAGTAACGAGACTTATGGGACTTGTATACTTAATGAAATCAGCTTAACTAGTGGAAAATCATAATAGTTGGATTCGTCCCGTAAGATCAAATGGGGAATTGTAGTAGCAAAAACATTGAGAAGGGAGTATCTGCCACACCTAATGGAATGAATTAGGTAGGTGGCTTGACTTACTTGGCTATCAAAACCCAATATTACAAAGGACGACATATAAGTTTTGAAGAAAAAATATTGTGCTACAAAATGTGATGAAAAGTATTTTGCGGACCATCAATGCAAGAAACGTATGCTTCAGGTATTCATGCTACAGGATGAACAAGAAAGAAAGGTGAAACAGATGATGACAAAAATCATTGGTGAAAACTTACTGAATGGAGAGATACAGTTGAATTGCAACTCAAATAATTGATGGGGTTAACAACTCTAACCACCATGAGACTCATTGGTAAGATTGAGAGTCAAGAAGTAGTGGTTTGTATAGGTTGTAGAGCCACGCACAATTTCACATCAACCACGTTAGCAATGAAACTCAATCTTCCACCTATCATATTTTCCTCTAAATGGGGCGATCATGGGAAATGGATTAACAGTTCAATAGGAAAGAGTATGTAATAACCCTATATTTTTAATGGCTGAAAATATGCATTTTTATCTTTAACTAGATAAATACGTATAATGGCGTCAATCTAAAATATACTTTTCATAATTTGACTATCTTCAAAATAGGATAAATTAGCAGAAAAGTAATAAATTCCTATTAATTTTGAGAAAAATTATATTAATGAATAATAAAATGAAGAATATAATTTAAATTTAATAAAATAAGCTACACGTAAAATAATAGAAATTTGATAGGTTAAACGTGACATTGGAAATTTGAGGGATAAATTATAGATAAACAGAAAATACCTTATTTTGGCATTTTCCCTGCAACTTTCACGAGAGAGAATAATTCAAAGAGGAATAAGAAGAAGAAGAAAGGAAGAAACCGTTGGAGATTTGGTGCTTCAAATCAAATTAGGCGACTGGATTTGTGCTAGAGACTAAAGGAGAAAAGGTAAGAGAGTAGTTAGTTCAATAGTTAGGTTCTTTGGAGACTTTAAAATCTCCAATTTAGTTGACTGCTTGATGGTATTATGCATACTTTTTTGGTATTTTCATTGCGATTGTGATAAGTTCCTTGCAAAAATAGTTACTAACAAGGAATATTGATAGGAAAATCAATTTGATTCATGAAAACTGGAAGACATTCGAAAGATCTCCAACTATTTCTAAAATCATAGATTATAAAAGCATAACCCTAATTCCTCCCCCTAAACACCATAAAATACCAACATTGTCCTCCAAAATAAATAATATATTCAAAATAATTAAACTAATTAATTTTTTAATAACAATGATGAAATGACCTTAATTCTTTTTTACAAGCATGAAAAGATCCTTAATAGTTACTCCCTGTTAGTTTTCTTCTTGCGTGTAGAATACGTGAGTGTAATTGAGGGCATATCAAATTGAAATGTTGGAAAAGGGTGTGTAATCAGTTGGGAGAACTAGGTTTATAAAACCCAAATTTCTGGGAATATCAATTTGGTGCCAATATCGTTCAGTAGTGTGGGGGTGCTTGGCATCCCAGCCTAAGTGTTGTTCTTAGTCAAAGCAGCGACCATCTTCAAAGGGCATTTAAGTAATCAAGTTGACGTTGTTATGCAGCTACTGCATGGTTGTGCAACTAGCTTTTAGGTTGAGTAAGTGTTTTTTCCATTGAGTTTGTAGCATGGCATGGACTAAGTGTCATCACAGCACCACCCTCTTGGGATTTAGTGCCAAGTGAGTAGTGTAAGCATCATGGCACTAGTGCAGAGTTATGCCTAGTGGACTATTAAGTCCAAATAAGCTGGTCTTCTTTTTAAATACATTGAAGCATTTGCTAAATTATAGCATATAATAAGCATGAACATAATGTAAGTGTGTGAATAGACTGTATGCATGCAAAATGAACATAAAAACTGAGTAAGCAACAGAAGAAACGAGTTTCCATAGGATGAAAAACTCTTGACCCCTAGAAGAAGCAATGAAAGAGTGCTACAATTCCACAATAAGAAGCTCGTAAAGTTGTGGATGTATGTGTGTGGTACTAGAAAAAAACATTTAAATCAATGATAGTATCCGTGAACTATGAGTCTAATTGTGTGTGGTTACTCAAGAAATAATATGGTAATAAAAAATAAATGGACATCACATGGTTGAGCATCATGAAACTTATGTGCATAATGCAAGGTGATTGCATTGCTCAACGAGTTGTTTAGAATTTACGTCCTCGATTTATCATTCATATTATGCTATGATATGCATCATTTTGAAAGACTACTAGATGTGCATGGTCTTGGGATCGGTTTGAACATGAGAAAGCTACTTGCTTTTAGAGTAACATTTATTGTCAGTGACAAGTATTAACTCTCCCTTACGGAACTTTTTAACTCACTCTTGTGACTTTTATCTTTAGAACACAGAGTTGAGGACCATGGGGGCAAGGACAAAGTGACAATATGAAGCAGGCAAGCAGACGTTACTAGCAATCTTTTTTATATAGTGAATCTTACTCAAGACCATTGATGGTTAGACACAGTTGTTTGTGCAATGATTTGTTCTGGTACAGTTGAGATTAGTTTGTATACTCTTGGTACAGTTTATACATAGGAGTACATAACTAGTTTTACATTGAGATATAAACTGTTTATCAAAATGGTCTATAAGCGTCAACAAATGCTAACACTTGAATGGAGTGATTCCGCACCTCGTGTCCTAAATGATTGGTCGAGCGGTTGAATGGCTCAGTCAGGTCAGCAACTCCACTTCGAAGGCTCCCTTTGCAGGCCTTTAGGACAGGCCGCCACATAGTATATAGAGGTGTAATTTTGTCATTTCCAGAAATAGAAGTGATAGAGGAATTCATTCCTCTTGACTAGGAAGCTTGAATTTAATCTTGAGCATGCAGTGATAGAAACAATGAAGAATATGCAAGTAAATTCGAAGACACTTAAATGAAGTTCTCAATAGAGGGCAAAGCCACAACCATTAACGGAGAACCTAGTTTATGCAAGACAAAAATAACCCTAAAGGCCATGATGAGGGCCGTATAACACAAGGCTCAAAGGATTATTATTGAAGTTAAAAATTTATCTGATTACAAAGGAAGAACAATTCAGTAAGGAACAAAAGCTTCTAGGATGCTTCTGGAAGCTCTTCAATATGCCAGAAGAATTACCTTCGAAAAGAGATAAAGACCATGCAATTACCTGTCACGAATTAATAGAAGCCTTACAGATACCCTCAAATCCAAAAGGATGAGATCAATGAATTAGTGAAAGAAATGTTGAATGTAGGTGATATTGAACCTATTGTGAGTCCTTTCCAAGCCTTGTCATCTTAGTTAAAAAAAAGAATATGGTAGATGACATTTTTGTATAGACTATAGGACTCTTAATAAAGAGATTATTTAGGATAATATCTCACTCCAACAATAGATGAATTGTTGGATGAACTACATGGGACACACATTTTTACAAAGTTTGACTTAAAATCTAGTCACCGTCAAATTAAGGTGAAGGAACAAGATGTTAACAAGACTGCATCTAGGACACATAAAAGGCATTATGAATTTTTAGTAATGCTCTTCATATTAACCCATATGTCCTCCACTTTCAAGCATTTGTGAAACCTTAGAAGATTTGTGCTTGTATTTTTTGATGAAATACTTATATATGGTAAATAGGTGGAAGAACATTTAGGACAACTCCAAATAGTCCTAAAAATACTGGTTGAACACAAGTTATTTACTAATGAGGCTAAAGAAAAATTGGAGTGCCTAGGCCAATAATCTTTGTTGAGGATACATCAGCTGATTCCAACACCAAACACTCAGAGAATTATATGGATTTATTAGATTAACAGGGTATGTTATATGAAATTTGCAATTTGTATGGAATCATAGCAGCACCGTTAATGAATCAACTTAAACAGAATCAAGTCAAATGGAAAACTGAGACTGAGAGTGTTTTTTAGAAACTCAAAACAGCTATGTGCATAATTCCTGTGTTGGTTCTACCTTATTTAAAGAGACATTTGTAATAGAAGCAGATGCTTAGAGGTGCGTGGCTTATTTCAGCCAAAATCTATCAACTAAAACCCGCGTCAAATCAGTTTACAAAAGTGAATTAATGGTCATAATATTGGCAATACAAAAGTGGAGGCCACGTGTGCTGGGACAACATTTTATGGTATAGATGGAGCGTGTGATCTTGACATTTTTATCAGAATTACAAGTGATTACTCTAGCATCAGAAATGGATTACAAAGCTGCATGAAAATGATTTTGAAGTCCAATATAAACTGGGACTGGAAAATAAGACAATAGATGCCTTATCTAGAAAGCCTAATTCAGAAAAGTTGGTGCAAGTTGTATTGGCTATATAGTTTCATGATTAATTACAATAGGTGAACTGAGAATGCTATCTTGCTATCAAGCAAGTATTGCAGCAGGCAAGCTATATTAGAGGGGCTCATATTGCACAAAAATAAGTTTTTTTGCCAAAAAAGATTGGTAAATTGGAAACATTCCCCACGGATTCTATTACCATGACAAAAAATTAATGGGATTCCATTGAATGGACATTCAGAGTCCAGCCGTGTGGCTAGAGAACTATTTTGAATAGGTATGAAAAAAAAAAATACAAGAATTTGTTAGGAAAATGTGAAATATGCAAAAGAAATAAAGTTAAAGCTTTATCCCCAATAGAGTTACTTCAACCACTGCCTATTCAGACAAGATTTGGGAAGATATGTTGATGGATTTCATGAATAGATTTCCAAAATCGAAAAATTTTGAATAGATATTTGTAATTGTATATAGAATGAATAAATATGCTCATTTAATACCACTTCACCATCCTTATACAGCCCAAGTTGTGGCTGCCAAATTCCAAACGGAAATAGTTTGGGTTATGGTTTTCCTAGAATCATAGTATCAGACAGGGAAAAAGTATTCCTAGGCATCTTTTGGACTGAACCTTTTACATCCACAAAGCTCCAAGCTTCACAGAAATTCAACATCTCAACTCCAATTGTTGGCTAAACGAGGATAGAAGTATAGAGACTTACCTTAGATCTGTTGCATTTGATAAACCTCGTTTGTGGGTGGGCTAGTTACCTTGGACTCAGCTATTCAAACTACACTACTTAGAGTTGTGTACACTTGGGAACCTCAACCTATTTTCACGTTTGAAAAGGGATCAACACTACTATTGGTGTGGGAGTGCAATTGCAAGAAAGGGATGAAGTCTTAAATTACTCAAGCGCCATTTGAGGAGGGGCTCAAGAGTGAAAGTCACTAGACCAGCAAACGAACATCGCATGGACATTGTGTTGAAAGAAGGAGATTTGGCTTTTTTAAAACTATAACCATACAAATAAATACTGTGGGTCATTTAAAATCCTTAAGAGGATTGGTGAAGTAGCCAATAAACTAGAACCACTAGAGATATATAAAATCATCTCATTTTTCATATGTTCTAGATGAAGGCAGATAAGAGAATCGTGCAAGAATTGCATTCTTTGCCTCCATAACTCACAGATATAAGAGGATCTAAACTGAAGCAATAATTAGATGTATGCAGGGAGAGCAAAGGAAGTTCTTTCAAAATTCAATACTTAACAAGTGGACAGCCTATCTAACTTGTGATGCAATATGGGAAGATTTTGATTACAAACAAATTCACTTTTCTTATTTTCACCTCAACAACAGGGTGAATCTTGAGATAGTGGAAATCAATAAGCCTCCCAAATGAGTTACATATGCCCGAAAAGCCACTACTTCAATAGTTGTTCCGAATGGTTATACAGCTGAGTCAATTGAAGGAAGGCAATTGATTAGTAAAGAGGTTGAGAAGTTAGATGATAACTAATTTCTCAATAATTCTTGAACGAGTAGTTAATGCAGTGAAATGTAGAGAATGTATTCATTCAATTGTGAGGGAAATAGGAGAATTACAATATATGCAGGTTCTCGAAATTCTGGTAGTTAGTTTTGCAAAATTCCTAATTTGAAAAAAGAAATTCAACACTAAATTATACCTATTCGAGTGTGGGAGTGTTCTTAGAATTGAAGTGTATCAGTATATTCTGACTTAATCCTTAAATTGAAAAGGTAATTCAGCTTTTGGCCACAGTCAAGATAGAGCTCTCACTCTATGAAACTCTTACTTTTACAAGATATTATGGCCAAATCCACTTTAAATGTTTTGTGTTTGTAACATAAGATAATGAAATCAAATTAGTTTAAAGTAATAAAATGTAAGGTTACATACTCCCACAGTGCCACCATACTCATTAAGAACAACGGCCATGTGAACTTTTCGAATACGAAACTCTCTAAGAAGATTCCAGACAGACATGGAATCTGCAAAACCATCAAGCTGACATTATCAAGTAGAAAATTTTACCATAAATGGTACATAGACAAGGCAAGAAAGTAGATGAGTGCAGACATGTAAAATTTAGATTGATCAGTGACTCAAGAATCAAATGAAGATAAACTAATGAGGCATTACCCTGAAAAAAATCATCATATCATGTGACTTGCACATAAAACAAACTTAAGATGAAATAATCAACCATGCATATCATTGTCCTCAAGACAGACATGAAAATAAGAATACCAGGGACAAAGTAAGCAGGTTTATGAGCCATATCCCCGACAGTTGTACTCTCTAGTAGGTCGCCCTTCAAAATTAAACAGATATAAATTCTGCCCGCAATGAGATTGCTGCATAAAAGCACAAGCAATAACATGGAATGGTAACTTGGGGGAATGAATCAGAAACTTCCCAACCTTCTGAACATAATCAAGCAAATCCATTGCATATGCAATTCCCACAATATTGTCAACACGCTGCTCAAATACAGGTACCCTACATACGTAATCAAGGTAAAGAAGAAAGAAAAAAAAAAAGGCAAGGGTTGACCTTGATTTTACTATAGTTTACTGTACCTGGAATATTGATGTGTCAACCATAAGTTGTGAAAGTCTACAAGAGTTGAACTTGAGTCTATTGCAACCACATCAACTAGCGGTGTCATAACCTCCCTAACATGTGTATCTTTTATTTCTAAAACATTTTCTATCATATCCTGAAACAAAAATAATAAGTTGCTTTAAGAAATGATTTTAAAAATTGAATTAACTTAACTTTTTTAATAATAGAATTTCAAGGGACCTCATGTTCATATTCCTGTCTCTATTATTTTAAACTTCTTTTAAACCTCAAGTATGTATCCATTTGACATTAAAATTAGTGTATTCTCAACCCGTAAGATAAGCTTTTGAGTCAATAATAAAGGAAAAAAATCTGAAGTAATAAATGAGGAAAATGAAGTTATGTTTAAAGAGTTTCATACTGAACTACCCGTCTGAACTCCACATAAACAGCAGAAATTGTATTGAAAAATCATATTACTAAATGGGGACTGAGATTTAAGCATTTTTCTAGAAAAGTTTATTATGTAAACTGTATCTATGTTCATTACAAACAGAGAATACAACACAAAAATTGTTTTAATACCTGTTCTTCCTCCTCTATAGCTCCACTTAATTCGGCCCCTCGCAACATCAATTTCAGCTCCTCTTCAGTTACATATGGCTCACTATACAACATAAGTGATGTGATCGTCAGGAAACAGGAACAAAAGTCACAGATTTTCTTAATTATTCTAATCTACTATTTGTTATTATTTATCAGTGAGCACATTTATAATCTTTTTTATTTTTTGAAAATGGTATATCAAGACAAGTAGAAAACATTATTAAACAGAGAAGACTATGATAGATACTAAATATAAATGACAAAACTAAGATTTGAGAAGAGAGTTGTTGATAATACCTTCGCCCTTTCAAGCCAAGCATTTTTAACATCCCCATGGATATGAATGTGACAATTCTTCCAACAGGATATAGAACCAGAGAAAGCCAAGCAACTGGTCTAACCTACAGGCATCAGCATATTGATATTTAATGGGCAAAGAAATTAATGCTTCCTTACAAAAAGAAATGAATGATCAAATAAACGATTTATGTGTATGAACTTAATAAAATTTGTCATAGATGGTTCTTTACCACAACTCTAGCAACTTCAGTTGCATTGTGCACAGCAATACTCTTTGGAGTGAGTTCGGTGAGAAGTAAAATGGCTACCTGGCATAATCAAGAAGAAAACCATAAATAATGTAAAAGTTTATTCTTTGTTTGCGTGGATTTCAAAGAGCAAGAACATTTCAATAGACAAAATAAAAAACATAAAACAGTAGATATGAATGGAAAAAAATCCGCACCCACTTCCAGACTATTTGAGTCACATGCAAAACATTAAAGAGTTTCAACATTATAAAAAGCCAAAAGAAGTACAAGACTGAGAGACTAAAGACTGATGAATAGCAAAACTCTTCAAACTTATTCTCACTTGAAGCAAAAATTGTTAGAGCACTACAATAAGACTAATTTTGCGTTTACATCCTAATTTTTTAGTGTAATCTTATATTTTGAATTGACATATACCTGTTATTCATTTATTAATGCAAATAATATATTATTTTTTACTATTTATAATCTATAATAATTATTTGATGAATAAATGAACGACACCTTGAGTGTAAGATTAAAGCATAAAATTAAAGTGTACGCATAACATTACTCAAATAATAATTTGACCATACCGTCATTACTCCTGTCGCTGCACTAATACCAGCTTCTCCAAATATTGCAGTTGCAGCCTCTGTGACTAAAGCAGTTGCTCCAATATTAACCACACTGACAACATCAATAGAATCTAAATGAATGAGAGAGAAAATATATTAAACTCTAGCTAATGGTAATAAAAAAAGTAATATGGATGACAAAGATTGAAAGTGAAATACGTTGTGCCAATGAGAATAGTGGTGAGGAACCGAGTAACATCACTACGAAGCATTTTGAATACACCATCTTCAGATTCTTTTTCAGCTAACTCACGTACCTGTACACCTTTGCTTAATCAAATTCATCATCCAAAAATCTGAAAAACCATGACAATTCTCTGCGATGAATTACCTTCCAAGGCCAAAGAGTGGTAATTGAAGTCTCAGCCATGGAGAAAAATGCTGAAAGGCCCAAAAGGGCGGCTAAAATCAAACCCTGCTCCTTGAAAACCTGGAGAACCTGCGATATCTTGGGCCAAGCATTCCTGAGCAACAAAATACTCTGCCCAAAGACTCCATAGCCAGCATTGACAACATCTTCTACTGCGAAAACTTTTTTACATCCAAACACTAAAAATCCAGTCAACATTGCAGCCAACACAACACCACGCTTCATCCAATTTCTGAGAAACCGTAAATTGGCATCTGAAACAGCATTTCTACCGCTTGAAACCTCAGAATCATCGAGTCGATGTCTCAAACGAGATCTGGGTTCTGAAAATTGGATCCCTGAGCTTCTCGAACTCGATGAGCATCCAGAACAGCGGAAATGAATGCAATTAGAGGAAAGACGAATTGGAAAACGATAACTACTCTGCAAAATCTTCGCTGGTGATGGCATATAGCGACGGAAATACGAGAAAGAGAGAGATTTCGAAACAATAATGTATGTATGTGGACCCAAAGTGGAATACTCGAGTGCCATAGTTATATATCACAATGTTCGACCCAACCAGAACTAAATACTCAACACCGGCTAATAAATGATATCATCTTGTTAGCAAAAAGTGAGGGACAAAAAAGAACCATTGAGGTGGGAGAAGGCCAAGAATGAAGAACTAAATACATGAAAATTTCGATTTTGCTGGAAGAAAATGTTCGAGTCAATCAGAACCGGGGACTAGAATATGGAAGAAAAAGGAGGCGAAGCTGCTGAAGTTCTTCAGACGGAATTGGAAGAGTGTGAAAAGAGAGGCGAATTTAGAGATTGGCCGCATAGATTAAAAGAGAATACATGGAGCGAGTTTGGTAATTGATAATAAAATTCAGGGTGGTAGCTTCGATGGCGGTTCGGTCATCAACCAGCACCTCTGGTGTAGGCAGCCAATTGAGGAATTGGACTTATTGCGTGCGAAACGAGAGAGAGAGAGAGAGAGAGAGAGAGAGAGAGAGGCAAACACAAAATATCAAGACGACCCCTCTGAACTTTTTATTGAAAAAGATGAATTATCGGAGAAGGTGTATGCTTTTGATTTGAGAACAAAAGATTTAGTATTGAAACTTTTCAAATAATTGTTAGCATTTCAGACATTAGCTAATTTGTTTTAACCATGATTGTTTAAGTGTTTAATAAATTATTTATTTTTAATATATTGAATCGTGTAAATACATTATTATTATTCATTAAAAATACTATTAATGCAGGTATTAATGTTTACTAATTTATTTGTCTAAGTTCATGTAACTTATATATTGATTATTTGGACTTAAAAGATTGAAAATGTGCAAAACACAGAGCATATGTCGACTTTAGGATAAAGGGTGGTCGACCAAAGAGGTTGGAAAGAGCCAAAACAGTGAGAACGGTCAACCAAGCTTGAAGTGATCGACCAAAATTAAGATAGATTACAAACTCTATTTTCGGACCAGTGTGGGTGGTCAACCTAAGATGGATCGACCAGTGTTGTGACATCTCGTTTTTCATTTAAAATTTTTCTTTGTAAACATGTGAGGGTAAGCAATATAAAGTAGCATAAGCGGAAGTCTTTGAATTTAAAACATACAAAACATAACCACAACACATTTTAAAGTAAACAATCATTTGAAAGTAGTTTAAAATCCTTAAAATACTTAAATATGCTTTATTCCATTCCATGAACCATAACCCACTGGTTAGTTCGCTAACAGCACAAAAAGGGCTCAACACCGCAATACTCTACCAGTTGCGTCCTCTACAAGCTTTATCTAATTATAGGCTCCTTACCTACATCACAAGACTTAAACTATGAGCTTAAAGCTCAGTAAGCGATATAAATTATGCTATGATCATGATATGCTCTTTATAAAAACACATACAGTTTTCATTTTCATTTTCCATTACCTTTACCTTTACTGACGTTGAAGATATCAACTTGATAAGGTAGAGTAGCACCCAATGACCCGCAATGGCAGCTAACTTAAGAACTCACACCTCACAACATCTATTTATGTTTATTCATGTGTATTCCATTTTCATTTAGTTCCAGTTACCCGTACATGTGATAAAGATGTTAACTTGACAAGGTAGAGTAGCACCTAATGACTTGCATGGGCAATCACTCAAAAACACACATCTTATCACACCTATTTAGGTTTATTCATTTATTCCATTTACGTTTTTAAAACAATGCTTAATTTCATTTTTGTACAGTTTTATGAAAACATGATGCATAATGCATATGAACACATACAAGTCTATTATTCTAGCATATTCTCTATATAACCTCAAAACATGATCAAAATCTTTAATTTAAAGAACTTAAATCTAATAAACATAGCATCAAATATCAAGCAATCAACGATACATCCTCGAACAATAGCAATATCAACAACCTAAGCATCTAGTAAACACAGTCATCATACAAATTCTTGTACTCTTATGATGTAGGCCAAGCGGCAACAAACATGCAATATCACTTACCAGAAGTTCTTAGAGAGTTTAGCACTTAATATATTATCTTTCTCAATACCTTCAAAATTAAATATATAATCATCAACAATAATTCTCCAGCAACCAATTGACAAAGTGTCAAACTTCTAACTATAGGCAACAAATAATTCAACATCATACACAGATTTCCCCATTCATTGCCTAATCGAATTCCATAAACCAAAATCCAACTTGACAGGGTATTGTATCTCCATATATAAAACCCAAACATATTGCAGTAACTAAAATAACACTTCATGGTTATCAACCTTCAACAGTATACAAGTTCTAATACAGTATCAAACTACAGTGGCTTCATAAAATTACTGATTACCAATCCTATATCCAACAACTCAGTTAATAAAATCTACCCAGCATAGCATGATCTTTCCATTCCATAGTGTCCATCAAACAATTAGGAATCAACAGAGTCTAAAACCAAAATTCACAGTTCATTATTCTCAACAATACAATAACATAAAACCCCACTGTCAGGCATTTGTCTTTAGCAACACCAATCCAAATGGTGAAAACCCATTAACAGTTTATCAAAGCAGAAAAGCAACAGAGAATATGCCTACCAACAGAACCAATATCATCAATGCGATAAACAGCCAAGAGTAGTTTCAATCCAATAACCACGCACTTTCATGAGAAATTATACAAGCTCAATAACAAAACAAGCAGCATAGCATCCATTGTCATATATTTCTCAGGCAGTAACCGAAGTAAAGCAAATAATTCATGTTTACAGTGCAATAACCAAGATGAAGAACAGTACTTACCTAGAACCTTCCTCCTCTATCTTCTTTTTCAACACACCCTTCAACCCAAATCCTTGAAGAACTTGAGAGAGTAGAGAAACTAGAATTCTCCAGAACTGTTCTCCACCCTTTCACTCACGCCTCTCTTAGACCTTTCTGTTTTTCCCTATGAAAACCTACACATATATACTCTGATACTTACACCTCTCCATTAGGCATCTGAAGACAAAGGGATGATTGGAGCAATGCTTAAGCATCCACAAAGCGCCAACCATAATTTTTCAGGCATCTCTTCAATTTCCAGGCCATAATTTGCCATTTTCTCGACGATCTTTAGTATATCGGTCGATCACCTCCAAGAGAATAATAATAATCCCATAATGTTATGTCAACTGTTATGTCATCATGCACTATTCAATTGTTATGTCAACTGTTATGGCATCATGCATCATGCTTATAGTTACGTTGTACTGCATCATGCATCATGCTAATAGAAATCAATAGGGAGTGCCACCTTGGCGGTGGTACTCACATGCATTGGGAGGAAAAATGTTAAGAAAATGAAGGAAATGGGGAGTTGGGGGGTAGATGGGTAGTGCGAATCTAGCCTAGCAGCTAGGATACACCCCTACCTTATCGGGAATGAGACTAGTTTGCACACTGGAGGTTAGAAGCCGATCACACTGTAACGACCCAGTTTTTTATTTCCTTTGAAAAACACGTAAAATTTAAAACTATTCTTTTGTAAAATCAGAGTATGTCTTTTCTTTTAAAACCGAGTGTTAACTCCATTACTTAAAATCCTTTTCAATAATAGTCATTTAAAACATTTTTAGCATCAGAATAACTTTCATTTATAAAAAATCATCTTTCTTAAATATATATAGCGGAAGCATTAAATAAAAGAGACATTTAATAAAACAATTATTTTAACTCAACTATTTATTTACAAAATCATGTACTCATTAGCTCAGCCAGCCATAAGATTCACCCGTGCAAATTCCTCATCAACTACTCCTTGTATTGTTCATCTATTTCAAAGCATATACCTACATCAACAAGACTTAACTAATGAGCCTAATGCTTAGTAATTGATATAAAATAAAATAAACATGCTATGCATCTTTGAAATCCTTTTTCGTTTTCCGTTTTCGTTTCTTTTCCTTTTTTTTCCGTTTTTGTTTCATATTTCATTTCCTTTTTCCTTTTCAGCCTTCTTAATCTTAACTTTACTTTATCTTTCCGTTTCATGCTTTGTTATTATTTAATTTCACTTTCTGGAAGGGAACCTATCTGTTCCATATACCGAGAGAATGGATACATCCTATGGTCATGTGGTTATCCGTCACTCCGGCGAGGAGATACATCCTATGGCATCACCACCGATGACCGTCACCATTCTCTTTTTGTTGAAGACGTTGGGGATTTCCGTACAAGAGAAATGATGAACCCTAGAGTCCACGTGGTTAATCGTCACTCCGATAAGGAGATACATCCTATGGTGTCCCCACAGATGGACAATCATCAAATCTCCCGAACCTCCACACGCTTATTTATGTTTATTCAATGAAACAATGGATACTCCTATAGCCAAGTGATGGTTATTCGCTCGAGTGATCAACCCTTGAGAACGTCATTCACTTAGTATGTATGAGCATCCATTCTACCATTTGTCATTTCCTTTTTAAAACCATATGCATTTCCATTTTTTGTTTATGTTTTTGTTCTCTTTTCGTTTTAGGTGGCACATGAGATGAGAGCAACCTTTTCAGTATCTGAACTCATCCGCACGCTGGGTGAGAGCAACCTCTTCAGTCTTCAAACTCACCCATACGAATTTGTTTCCACTTGAGAGCAACCTCTTTAGTCTTCAAACTCACATAAAAATGAATTCGCTTCCGTTTTCTTTTTCTTATTTCATTTCCTTACAATTCATGACCGTTTCATTTCTTCTTCGTTTCCCTTTCAAAACTATGCATGGAAACCAATTTCGTATCTTTTGAAAACAATGATGCATGATGCTCGTGAATGCATACACTTCTATCATACCATTCTAATAATCTCTAATCATGCTCATATATGAAACATATCATTAAAAGAATCTAAATCTAGTAAGCATCTAGCAAACAATAGCACAATATACGGAACATGCTCAATTTGTGGTAAAGCAGTAAACAACCTAAATATTCTATGAAAGCAGTAAACACACAGCATACAACCCTAATTCTTGAGATGTAGGATCTGAAGACCAAAGCACAGTAAGTATCAACTTACCTAGGTCCCTTAGCGTGTTTAGCTCTTTATTTTTTTCCTCGTTAATACCTTCACAAATTATCCAATAATTAAACTAACTTCCATTCCAATAATTTAGACTTTGGACAAATAGAAATCACCACTGTCTAAGTTCATACAACTTCTTTTCATCCATTGACATTCTATCTACTACTATAAGGAGCAAATGAGAGTACTGTCAACTAATCTAACATTTATTGGCAGGAGAATAATCGACAAGAGGTATTCCATACTTTTCTTCCAGGGGAACAACTTATAATAGATTCCCATGAAACAATATTTGCTTTAAACTATAGAGACTTCATTTAGCAACCTCTTTCTTGGGGAAAACAATTTATAATAGGTTTTCATGGGACTATTTGTTTTAAACTAATGAGACTTCATTTAGCAGCCAACAAGATATTTCTTGACAATATCAATCAGAGTATCATTCCATTGGGTATAGCAATCCAAGAAAAATCACAGATTAATGTATTAGACAATTCCTCCTTACTCGACTCTCACTGTTAATGGCAATCATAAGGCGCAACCCAATTTCTTCATCGTCTAGTATTGATAGTATTTTATTCACAGCAGGTTAACAGTTTACAACGATTATCTCAAGCAAAAATCAATTCCCAAATAGAGTAGAAAATCAGCAGTCACTAGCAAATACTTGTTCATCTGTAGACTAATTTCTCATGCTAAATCTAATAGTCCATACGTTCGATTCAGGTTAAATCCAACAACCCATAATCAAAAACTGAAACTTAATACACAAAACCCGTGATGTAGGGCCTCCTTTGACCAACTACATTCTCGTTCTTACCTCTAGTAGGACGTCCCGCCACTGCAGTTGGTCTAACGCAGTAGCTCCTAGGTGATCTCCAACCCAAAGCGCTTTGCCTCTCTCGTTAAGTTGTCGCTCACCCGTCGAAGATACCCTCTCCCGAAGAGCCCCTTTTGCCACTAGTTATAGACGAGGAGAAAGAGATGGACCTCACCTATCACTGTCTTGTGCTAGGCTCGCCGCCGATAGGGGAAGAGGAGCAGATTCATGTCAAACAGAAGCAAAGATATGGACGGGATCCTGCCTGGAAGAAGCGGGAATTCTCACCCAAAATTCCAGATGAACCAGTTCATATCGAACCGCAAGCCGAACCCAAATCTCTAGTCGACTCCTCCGCGAACCGAAACCCTGCCTCCATCGCCGGCCACTGCCAATTCGTCAACCAACACAAAAACGGTGACCAATCCATCAGTAGGACACCAGAGGATGACATTACATAACCAAATCACCATTCAGACTTACCTCATTGGACACGCAGGCTCGATCGCCGCCCATGAATCGACGCCCCGTAGAGCCCTAGCCATTCTGCGACTCCACTCTGCAAGCCGCTCGTCTGTCATTCGTCGTCTGCCTGCCAGCTTCGCCACACTGTGAAGAAGCCATCCCAAGCACCCCTCCTTGCTCGTCCCCCCTCACTCTCGATTTTCCTCTCTCGGGTTCCCTCTTTCACCCTATCTCTCTCTCTCTCTCTCTCTTCTTTCTCTCCTAAGCAATTGGCCATATACCATTTGATTTACCGCCAGACCGAACCAACATAGAGTGAACCGGACCGAACCATGGAACCTGTTCACTCTCCATCCTCTCATTAATCACTTAAATCCATCCTATTAAATTATAATTATTCTTCTCTCCCTTTAATTTCTCTCTAACTAATTATCCTTAATTTAATTAATTCCTTCTTTTATTTCTCCTAAATTTAATTAATTCCCACTTTCATAAATTATTAATATAGACATATTTTTATGCATCGGTTATATGTACCGTATATTAGCTGAATCAAATTTCAAATCCCAATTTACTCCAAATATCGATTAACGATTTTTATGAGTCTAATTTCAATTTCCCAATTCCATTTCCTTAATTAGTTTCCATCAATTAAATCTTAATTATCATCTGATAAATTCCCTAAGTAATAATCTATCGGTTATGTTCTAGGTAATACGCAGATAATTATCCAATTAGTCCAAATACCCCTAACTATTTTCTAATTATCCTTATTAAATTTCGACGTGAAAAGTCGAGGTATTACATCATA